>VWPW01030083.1:1700916-1730133 GCA_013389825.1 Crypturellus undulatus
TGAGCGGCCGCGGCGCGACCGTTGGCGGCGGCGGCGTTGGGCTCCCCGGTCGGCGGTGTTTCCCGCTGCCCTCCTGCGGCGAGCGGGGGGAGCCGCGGGCCGAGCTCGCTGCCAGCACATGCAAGTGGATGGCTCCTGTCGGCCGCGCTGGGGGGGGGGTGGCCCGGCTTCCCCTGGAGCAGCTTCCCCGGCGTCAGGGTTCATGGCGGGCGGGGAATGCTCCGGGGATAAACGGAGAACTCCCCCAGGGGTGTCTCTTCGGCTGGATTTTCTCTTTATCTGTAGTTTATTCTCTTTTAACTGTAGTCTTGTCTGATGTCACTTCAGCCGATGTAGGGCTGATAACAAATTCGAAATGCAGTGTGGTTGCGAAAACTGGGCAAGTTTAGTCGTCTGTCTTAATGTCTTTTTTTAACCGGACCTAAAAGTAATTGTTCAACCGAACACCGGTCTAGCAAACCTGCCGCTATCCAGAATTAACTAAAAATCGTTACATAGTTTTTGCGGTGTTAATGTTGGTGTTTACTTATTCGCCCTGCGCGTGCTTGTAGCTGAAAACAGAGTATTTGGCTGTGTCCAACCAACCGAGTTGGACACAAGTGCCAAGTGTCCAACTCGGGCACTCGGACAATAGCAGAGTGGTGGTGGTGGTGTCCGTAAAAGCAGAGCTTCAGAAAGCGCTGGCGCCGCTTTGCGCGGAGCAGAGCGGTACCAGAGCGACGGCTCCGCCTGCTGCCGGATGCGCAGACTGCAGGGCTCGGCCCGCACGCAGCCGGGTGTGCTGTCATGGCAACGGGCTGCCGAGAGCACCGCCAGGACGGAGGTTAAATAGATGTCCTGATAGCTCCCGTTTACCCTAAACAAAAGGTGTGAAATAAGAGGGAGAGAAATGGGGAATTCCTGCTTGCAGGGCCAACAGAGCAATCAATGAAGGCTTTACAGCGCCAAAGTGTAATAGTGGTGTTTGTAACCCACGTTGATAGATAGTTTTTCCCTGTTATATCACCCCTGAATGTCTAACTGACTTCTGTAATCAGGAGGTTAATCCTGTTTCCTGACCATGAGTCGAACTTTGTGCTTCATGGAGCAGTGCGGAGAGCAAACTAATCAAACTTACCCGAGGTCAAAGATGGGAAGAATCAGATGTTATCTTAAGTGAGTTTAAAAACTTCGGGCCCTCACTCTTGACATCTGGAAATCAGTTCTCAGAGACACTTCATGAGTGTCAAATTATCCCCATGTAGGGTAGTATTCTGAGTGGCCAGCTTCAGGGGAGCTAGTTTGTTTAAAGATTTTTTTCAAATTATGGAAGCCAGAAGTGGCTTAGACTTGAGTTTCATTTAGGAGTGTGAGTTTTTGGTCATACTGTGCATAAAAAATATAATACTGTGCATAAGGCTAGGTTATGAAGTAAGTGGAAACTGAGGCTTACATTGTGCTGGTAAAATAACTTTGTATTTTTAGATGAGGCAATACTTGGTTGACTTGGCAAACCTTGAAAGTTTTGCATCATCATGCTGGAGAAAAGTAACTTTGAAAAGGGGAGGTTTTGTTTCCTGTCTTTGTGTTGTAAGGCTTTCAGTTGTGGCTGTTTTTTTGTTGTTGTTGTTGCTTGTTCTTTTTTTTATTTATTTATTTTGGTTAAAGCATTATATTAACAAAGCTAACTTTTGTGGCTGAATAGTTTGTCAGAATGTCAAAGTAACTCTTTTACACTTTTAATTCCTGTGCATAGTAAATACCTAAAAGAATGGCAGTGGAAGCCATGCAGTACACAGATACATCTGGGAGGCATATCTGCCTCCTTTTGTGTGTGATTTCAGGCACTTGCAGGTGCCTTCCCTGGGAGTTGTTTCTTCTGGAAGGCTGCCAGTGAACTCCCAGAGTACAGTGAATGCTTCTTCCATCTGCAGCAGACTTGGACTAGACCTGACACAGCCCTGCATGCGGTGCAAAAGAAGTAAAACTGTAGGAGTGAGCAGTTAGGTCAGTTCAAGTTTGCGGTGAAGTTGCAGCCTCAGCCTTTGGTTCTGTTGCTGTTTAGCTGGGGTTGCTGCCAAAGACCAGTCTTGTGCTCTCCGTTTGCTTCATTTTTGCCCTTGTATTGCATTGTTATGCTAGCACAAGTATTTACATGACTGCAAACTGAACTTGGATCAGAAAAGAATGTGTTGGAAAACTATTCCAACAAATATTTTCTTTCCCAAGTCATGGGATCCAGTTTCTTGTGCACTGATGTGAAGAGCTGTCCTGGTACAGTAGGAAGAAAGGGTGAGAATTGCCCCTTTTTCCATTCCTAACCTCACTGTTTTATTCCAGCTTTACTGCTGTGCTCCAGCTTTATTGGGATGAGTTCTAAGAGAATAAAAGGAATGAGATGACCTGCAGTATTGACAGGTGTAGTAGGAGGTACAATAGGGAATGTGAAGGCGGGAAAGGTGTCTGGTCTGAGGGAATCAAAGGCTGTCTTAATGAACAGTTTTAGGAGATGGTTTTGAACCAAGCTAATGGCATGCTGCTCTTAAAAGGAGCACCTGAACATCTTCCATATAAATTTACCTCTTCTCCTGCATTCACAGATGCTGAGGGTAGATCTGGTGCCTGTGTGGTAGCACAGTGGACTGATTCAGGTTCCTGAAACACTAGAATACTAGTCTGGTTGAAAACTGTTCACTTTGTGTCAATCTTTCAAATAAGGTTGAGCCAGCTTAATTTAAACTGCCAAGGAGGAAGAGATGGGGCAAGCCTTCCACCTTTGAGATGAAGGTGGTGCCTTAATGTCACGCTTGCAGGGCTGAATTCTTGTTCTGTCTCTGTAATTTTGGGGCAAATCATGTGTCACATGTACTATTTGGTGCTGTTTATTTTCTCATTCCTTCAGTGGATGTGTATTTTGAATGAATACTGATCACTCACAGCTGCAGTTGTTTAAATAGGAACTGCAAATTAAACATGTAAATTTTTACATTAGAAAAATTGAGTGCCAGCTATTGTGAATTATTAGGGTTAAAAGTATTGAATGGCTTTGACTAAACAGTTGAAGTTTTGCGTAGATAAAATGGGGATAATGACTCACTGCTTGAATTGTGAAGAGAAGCTTTTTAATGTTTTTAAAGTGCATTAATATAGAAGAATGAGTACCACTGAAATGATCAGATTAGTTTTCCTGTATCCTTAACAGCTAGGCAAAGCATGGCTGATGCTTGCAGAAGAGCAGAGGATGGTAGGTAATGGAGTTCATGATGCCTTTGATACTCCTGTGGTGGTTTAGTTCTTGCAGCTGCCTTTGTAAAACATACAGTAAATTGCATGTAAAGTATAGAGTGTTGTTGTGACAAATACGATTGCATGTGTTTTTTTCTGAATATTTTCTTGAATGAATTGTTTCTTTTGGAAGTATCACCTGTATAATACTGAATGTGAGTCCATAACTTAATGGTTGTGGCATAAAGCTTTAGGAGCAAAAAAGAGGATGTGAAGTTTGGATGTGCAAATTATATAGCTTCAGCTAATCCAGTATTATTCTTTTGAATATGCAGTGCATGTTTAGGTTCTGCTGTGGTACAGACAATAATAGTTTTGTAGCTTTTAAAGCTTTAATAACAAGCATTTAGGAGCTCCTCATGAATTTTGTAAATTGACTTCTTACCTGAGATGTGGGTGAGTAATGTCAGTGTTAAATGAAGATCTACTTGTCCTGCTTACAACTAAATTGTAGAATAACCCTACACATGTTGTGTTCTAAGATTATTTTAAAGCTTATTTACTTCTTGAGAAATTTGAACAAAAAATGATGGAATTTGTTCTATTGGTTAATCAGTTGTTGTATCTTTAGTTGAAGAATTTAACAGTCAGTTTCTTGCTCATGGCTGAAAGGAATTTCTTAAAAGTTCTCAAATGGAATATTTCAGAGCATCCCTGTAGATCTAGTATTAGAAGTACCAGGAGTGTAATGTTATGAAGTCAGATTAGAGGGTATTTAGTCAAGAATTTTCTAGATGAGCAGTCTATTGGCAATAAATACTTTGTTTAGTTAACTGGAAAAGTGCTGTTATTTGCTCCATGCGTGCTTTTTTTCTTTCTTTCTCTATGTGTGTATAAAACGATGATGCTGACTTTTTGGTTATGTAAAATATATTACAATTTGACTGATGTGTTTCTGTTTTAAATTTTTCAGTCTGCAGACGCGGAGGCCCAGTGTGCAAGCATCTCTCGGGAGGATAATACCCACTTGTCAGCAACCAGTCAAGGATATGTTTTACCAGAAGGAAAAATCATGCCAAATACAGTCTTTGTTGGTGGAATTGATATAAGGGTATTTATGTACGCTTAATTCCTTAAGAGAGAGAGCGCTATATAGTGCACTTCAGTGGGAAGGAAATGGGAATTTAATATCTGGAATGGAACTGAGGTTTTTGTCTGTCATTACTAGTGCTGTGGTATTCTGGTTTCATGAGAGAATTTTGCAACAGGTGAGGTTCTTCCTGCAATAGGAGATGGATTCAAATGTTCTTTTTTTTTTTTTTTTTTGTGAACTAAACAGTTGAATATGTGTGTGTTTGAAGGAGTTTAAGACTTTGTTTCTTTCAGATGAATGAAACAGAAATCCGAAGTTTCTTTGCACGGTATGGTACTGTGAAAGAGGTGAAAATAATCACTGATAGAACTGGTGTTTCCAAAGGGTAAGTAGAACATGAATATCTGCTTTACGTTGCATCTTTTGTGGATGTAATTCTTTCATAGGTGTTAGGATGAGCAGCTATTCAACAAAACACTTGAAATGCCTAAGTTTTCTTAGGCTTCAGTTTTCTGTAATGATGAAGAGCTGTGAAACTTATGTCTAGAATAACCCTAAATCTGTATAATCTATCAATAAGGAATGGCCTGATTTTAGTATCCATATTCAATAGGTATAGGAATAGGTTTAACTGGTGGAAACAGTTTTTGAAACTTGTGATACTTCTATAGATAGGTCTTCATAAGATGAAATAGTGGCACTTTATTAGTCAGGATAGTTTCAGTAACAACCTGGAGACAGGTCAGCTTAGTAATGCTAAGATGACGAAAAGGATAAGTGAAGGGTTTATTCAGGGTGATCTAACTGTACTCTTCTGACACCTGGGGTTCATTTATTGAGAAGGCAGCCAAACTTTCAGATGGAATGGCACCAGAGACAGCCGAGAAGTTGCAGCAAGTGAAATTCCCACTGGATATATAGAAAAATTCAAGTGACGGTGGTTAAGCACTTGGATGAGGTTGTTTAGGGCATTATTCAATGGAGTTATCTCTACAACCTCTGGGCAAGCATTTTCAGCTTTGACCTCAGCCCTGCTTTGAGAAAGAATTTACATCTGGAGGTTTCTTATGACTCGGTTTTTACTATGGTTCTAGGAACAGCTGTGCAAGTTGTCTTATTTTATTTATTTTTTTTTTCTGTCCTCTCTCTCTAGGCATATGCAGTAGCACACTAGCCAGAGATCTATTTTATTTCTTCATAAGCTACTGATCCTGTAATGCTTTGAAATGGTGTTTGTTTGAGTAGCTGATATGGAAGAAAAAAGCCTTAAATTCATTTCAGTATATTGTAGAATTGGGTGTATGATTTCTTTTCATCTGACCCAAGAGGATATGCTGCTGATTACTACTAAATACTATTCCTGTTGGTCTTTTGTTAGAATTATAAATTTACGCCTGACTTGGTACTTCAGGAATACAGTAATACTCTTGGCACATGGTTAATGTTTAGTTTCTAACTTATTTTGGGTGTGATCACTGAACAAATAAATCAGTCTGGTTACAGAGTAACTTTTTTCTCCTTTTCAGGTATGGCTTTGTATCCTTCCTGGACAATGTGGATGTTCAAAAAATAGTTGAAGTAAGCTGTCTTTCTCTTAGCTGAACTGCTTCAGACTGGAGGTGCATTCAGAGGAAATTGAGCTGCATGCTATATAGCCAAATAGGGAAAGACCAAGACTGCTGAAGAACTAAGTTTGTTAAAATTTCTACTAGTGTTGCGATAGAATTTTGCATTTATTTCAGCCAGAAGCAGAATGATTATCCTTCTAATCCTAGCATGCTTGAAAGTCTCACGTCAAGCACTTGGATCATTCTCTTTGCTTTGGTCTTGAAAACCTCAATGCTTTTAGCCATTCTAACCATTTCTCACTCTTTTCTGTATTGCATGATCATCATGGAGCTCTTGTTTTTGACAGGTACATAGATGTGTCAGCATTATTTTTAAGCGTAAGAGTAATACAGGAAAGAGCATTAGTTTCTTGTTTCAGTCCTTTCCAGAAGGTGGAAGTATTTTATGCGCAGGCAGCCTCTAAACCTCCTCACCTATGAGATGCAGTGCGGTATGGTTTCTTTGTAATTCATATAGGATATGAAAGGATAGAACTGTTCAACCATTTTGCTCTTGGAGTTTAGTATCAGAGAAATATCATTTTAAATAATAATGCTTGCAAGCTAGAATTTTGACACTACTCGGTTCTGGTAGCAGGTCCCAAACCACTGACAAAGCTTTGTCTTTTCTTTCAAGCTTGAGGCCAGTAGCTGCAAAAGTACGATTTGAAATACTTGCCTTTCTTGAGTGTGCCTCAGAAAAAACTCCCTTTCCCCTAGAGGATGAGGTCTTCACTTCTGAAACTGTTAAAGACAGGAAAGCAGAGCTGAAAGAAAATCCTAGATAAAAGTGCTAGGGGTGGATTTAGTATTCTTTGATAAATTCAGATGTTTCCTGATGGTACATGTTTTGATAAAGATAGAAGGGAACCCATTTGAACAAACAGTGCAGTAACAGATTCTTGATTTCTGTTTTAAGACTTAAACCTTGTTTTTTGATAACACTTTTGGGATCACTTGCTGTCATTCAGATTTGATTCCACCTGTAATTCCACAATGATCTAAATTCCAGAGAGAACCTGCTTGCAGTACAGAACAAAAAACCAATTTTTCCTCTGAAAGGAGGCCTGCCTTGCAGCAGCTTTCATTGCTCAATTGAAGAGGGTGGTTGAATGGTTCTGGTCACTGCAGGACTTGTAGGATCAGTAAAAGTTCTGTCAAATTGGTCTTGGTAATTTTTGCTGATCCAAGATGTCTTTCCCTTCCCCATACTATTTCATTCAGGATCTCTCAGTAGGAGGTGATCATCAAATAGAACAGTGTCTTTATATCGGTGAATTGCTCTGATGGCCTATTTTACAATCAACAGTAAAACTGCTGTCATCCAGATATAAACTGCTGTCTTAGGGGGAAAAAAAAAAATCATGTAGGCCATCTTCTAAACCTCAGTGCAAATCAAATTGTAAAGATGTGCTGGTGGTGGGTCAACCTGCCTGCATCAGCAAATGCTCTTCTGGATTCAAAACTACATAGGCAATCTGACTGAAGAATGCAAAATTCAATTTCTGCAGGGCAGTTGCCTGAAATTATTATTGTTTTGTGATATCCCCAGATATTACACTGTCAAAACACTGCTCAGTCATTGATCTTGAAAGTCTGAAATCCTGCCTCCCTGGCACAATAGTTTTCCAGTACCCTCTGGTATTGAGGTCACACAATCTTCATGTTTGAGTTTGGCTATTTCTTGTTTAGGAAATGTGTTGGAAAGGAAGATAAGTGGCCTTGTAAATTAAGTTTTGAGGGATGCTAGACTTTATAATCACTCTACACATGGCCTCAGGCACTCTGTTAAGGCAAGGATGATAAAACCTGTGTGCTTAAAACAGTAAATGTAGGGCTCACTGTAAACTAGTCTGTAACTTCAAAATAGTTGTGCTATATGCTACCCTTAAGGAGAAGGATGGATGTATATATGTATATGATAGATTGGTATGTCAGTGAGTAGGCAAATGGATGTGCTGAAAGCACTGCAGGAAGTGAGAGATAACAACTGTGAGGTGTTCAGAGGTGGAGGAAGAGGGGGGAAAAAAGCCAATTGCAGTAAAGCCTGCGTTGGAATTAATTGGGGGCTAGAAGTATAGTACAGGTCTCAAAATGAAGTGAACAAACCGCCCACCTTGCTGACTACACAGCTTACAGAATAACTTGTCTTTCAGTCACAAATCAACTTCCACGGCAAAAAACTGAAACTGGGGCCAGCAATTAGAAAACAGCAAAACTTGTGTGAGTACTTACAAACTTGATTTACAGATATATTACTTACTATAGATTTACATCAACATCCTTGCAAGTGACTTTATCTGATGTAGGATGTATATTACAATTAAGTCAAAACCATAATGTAAAATACTTTAAAGCTTCTGTGGATTTAATTTACTGATAAAACACTCAAAGAAGTGCTCTTAATTCTTTTTTCTTTGCTTTAAACAAGGTTCTTATATGCATCCCAGACCTTTGGTTTTTAATCCTCCTGCACCACAGTTTCATAGTGTGTGGAGTAATCAAAATACAGAGCCGTATATGCAGCCTCCAACTGTGATGAGTCCAGTAACTCAGTATGTTCAGGTAAGGCTGTTCATGTCACTGACTTGTGAATCAGAAATGCGAGCACATCCAGCTTGTGGAATATATTTTGGGATTCTACTTTTATCCTACCTGCTCACTCTCCTAATACCTTCCCCAGTAGAGATTGCTTCTGACTTCAGACCACTTGAAAGGCTTTAGCAGAATGCCAAAAACTTGAGCTTACTCAATGATGTGTTCTTCCTTATATAAAAAGAAAACACAATAAAATCACATGCTTCTCGTTTATTTCAAGAATGACAAAATTGGAAGGTGAAGCTAAGATTTAATTATATAACAGTTCTTAGAGGGTAAGATGGAACATTGCTTCCACATAACTACTGCAGTGCTGCCTTGCCTTAAGTGCCAGTAAGCCATAAGCTTTAAAATGTAGTTTAGGGGTGGCGGGGGGAGGTTGTATTTCCAGTAATTGTGAAACCAGAAGCTGGCTGTGGCATTGTTTATTTTCTTTCTACTGGTCAGGCAAGGATTTGTTTTGGGATTCTTGCCACGTTTTGGCGATACTGTATTATGTGGAAATACAGTATTATGGCATCTGTTGAAGCCCTGAGCAGCACAGGGCATATGTCTACAGAATGTCACTTTGTTGCTACTTCCCAGGTACGGTCAGAATACTCCAGGACTACTTGAGGGTTCTGTACTCAATATATGGAGGAGATTTTCTAGTGTGTTTTGTTTTTCTTTTTTTAATTAATTCAATATATTCTCTGTAGCAGTTGTAGGTGAGTAAACTGCAGTGCTTCAGGAAAATTCTCAAGTTTGATCAGCACATTTGTTGATACTGTATGCTGACAGTAGAGGGGAAGTAGTTTGGGAGGAAGTCATTCTCTTAAGTGCTTGTGTGCTTTTATTTCCTGAAGCATCTGGCAGGGTTCTAGGCTAATGTTTTGTCAAAATATCTGCAGTAAAGAAATACTGGGAAACTCCATGAATTCTGTTGACTACCTTTGGCTCAGTGAAACTGATCTTCAGAGTATAGCCTGTTATTTTGTAGTAGCTTGCTTAGTTCAGATGTATTTTACAAAGTTAATTGGGAAAATCATATTTCTGAAGTGACATCAGCCACATAGGTAGGATTTTTACATGTGTAGCACATTAGAATCCCACTTGTGGATTTCTTTTTCTAGTACAAAGTGTTTAAAGCCTTATTGAAAATCAAAAAGGGCTGTAAGGTTTTTGTAATAAAGTCTTCTGGAACTGGAATTCTAAAAGATTTCTAACTTTCTTTTTAAATCTTACTGCAAAGAGGTGGGTGGCTAATCTTGTCTCAAACTTGTATTTAAGAAGTGGTTTATTTTACAGACATATCCATACAGTTCACCAGCTCTGTTGATACAGCAACAAGTTCCTGTAGGATATCAGCCAACTTACAACTATCAGGTATGTAATTGCTTAGCTTAGGAGAGAAAAAGGAAAAAGAAAGGTTATTTGGTGACTGAGCACTCCAGAATCCTTAACAGAAGCTTTTTTGGCTGGATCTGCTTCATTTCTTTAGGTGAATGCTGTAGAAGTATTGAACACTAGCAAAAAGCAATAGCTTAGCTAGCTATTCATTGTTATTTTAAGGGGTTTCATTTAGAAATAGTTTTGCATTTAAATGCTAAGGATTTCATAATGTCAAATGAATTATCAGCAGGTAACACTTGTTTCGGGAGGCTACATCATTTAACCTGTACGTTGCATTTGAGTGCCACAGGTTCACTGCCGGAATCCTTATTCAGTAAGTTAAACTGTAGATAACCACAGAAGTGCCTCATGATTCTCTTGCTGTCTGTACACGTACCAAAATTTGCAACGGAAATAAATTTGTGGAGAAATAGTGTATGTCTGGGATGCATTCTGGTTGCTTATCCTAATTTTATGCCAGGATGTGCATCAGGGCCTGTGAAATGCATCTCACCTTGGTGTTCAGATGATTATTGGATACCTCGAAATGTAAAGAGTTTCAGTTGTGTAGAATAAAAGACAAAGTGAACAATAACTAATTGTTTGGATACACCTAAAATGCTCTATATGTTATTTTGTACATTACTAGGTTATGTTTAAGTGACTCTAAAATTACCATAAAGTTACTGAAAACTTACCTTTGCTCTGATCTTCGGAGTGAAGCAAGTGCTGGCTACGGATCAAAAAGTAGGGTTAAGTGCAAAACAGATGTTTGCTCCTCAGTGATTATGAATGAATTTTATAACTTATTTCTAACCATTTGAGGATTAAGAAACAAATAGTTTTTGTGTGTGTGGCTTGCTTTGGGCTATCATTTTTTTCAGGTGAAGTTTGACGGAACTTAAACTTGGATCAGATGAACAGTGTTAAATGGAATCTGATTTTTTTTCTGTGATTCTCTGCCTTAATTGAATTGCTTCCATACTGATCCTACCTAAGAGAAATTAAAAGCAAAACCAAAAGATTGTTTAAATACAACATAGTAAGATGCTGCATAACTTTTTGTTTTTTTAGAATTTTGTAACAGTAAAACATCTTCCACGTTAGCAAAAATGTAAAATATATGGATCAGTAACACTTGTTAATAGAAAAATTTACCTCTGAGTCTTTTGAGTAGTTGATGTTGGTTACCTGAATGGAACAACTGATAAGTTTTTATCAGAACATCATAGAATGTACTCTTGTACTCAAAAATGTATGAAAAGACACTTAATTGGGAAGTGACTTTGGAACTTGTGAACTTGTGCTAAATACAATGTACATGTGTAAAAGCTGTCTTGGTAATGAAAGACAGTAAGGAAAATGGCCAGGTAAAGCACTGGTGAACCGAATTGCAAAATACTGTATGCAAATGTATGCAAAACTCTTTACCGAATATTTGTGTAGGAAATAATGTGAACCAAGACTAATTCTTGTTTGATCCTTGTTTAAGGTTCAACCACAATGGCTTGCTGGGGAGCAAAGGAATTACGTTATGCCTCCGGTAAGCTCACAGACTTTTACTTAGAAAGTTTCAACTTTTCAGCAAGCACAACATTCTTCCAGCTTGATGATCACTCTTGACTATGCTGACCAGATGTGTGTGGAAGTCTGGTCTATATAGATCTGTGGTGGCTGACAAAGTAGCCAGTTGTTTAGGATATCCTGTTTACATGGTCTTTTTTTTAATAGCTACCTGGCAGAGCAAGCCTACCTGGTTTGTGGTGTTTCCTTATGCTTTCTGAACACAGAATTCTGGGAATTCAGTATGGAACGGATTTGGTTCTTTGTGAAAAGCTGAGCAAAAAATAACTGGCTGGATGCATCCTTTAAAATTTATTTTAAAATCTGCATAATCTTACTGCATATCGCTCTTTTTATGGAAAAATAATAAATACAAAAGACCCCCAAAGTACTTAGCTCTGCAAATAGTGATGATTACCAATTTAACAACTTTTTAAACAGTTAGGGTGCTACTGTCTGTAGATGGTGAGATCCACAAGTGAAATCGTGTACTGCTTTAATGCAAACCAGAATTTGTATTCACTCAAACTTTTTAATGTATTCTTAAACAAAAAATTATTTACTCAATGCAGATTCTATTAAATATCTAGGAACTGTAATACGTGATTTCCTTTGAATAGTACTTTTTCAAGCTAATTCTCAGTAGGCATCTGTAGAATATGCAGAAGGTAAGTAAAAAATGAGGGGAAAAATGGAATATCATGCATATATGTATTGCTGCCTGCAATCAGATGTGGCACTTCTTCTTTGATCATACTAGAGAAATACTTCATTAATAACATCCCTAAACATCAAACAGCCACACTGTATTACTTGCTAATTAAATGGTGGCAAGCCAGAAGTGTTTTAGAGAATTCGTAATGGCTTTTATTAGACTTCAAAAAACGTGTTTATAGGAGCAAACAGTGTTTCCAGAACTCTGAAATAGTTTCAAGTGTCATTCCTTACAGACTTCAAAGCCACAGCCATGCATGGAGATAAATCTTTTGTCTGCAGCTCGTGTACTTGTTGATCAGAGTTTGCTCATGGCCCCAGTTGTGTGTGATACTTTCTGTTATTATCTGTATAGGGAGAGTACTTAGGAAGGAAGTGTCAGTTTAAAATTCTAGTGTTGAATGATGGCCTTTGTGAGGTGCCGCATAGTGTAGGATGTGGTTGTCACAAGTAGCGTCTTCAAGTGATGCTCTGAGTAGCTGAAAATTACTGTTCAGTCTGGGTGTATTTGCCTGCTTTCAGAAAATAACTTTTGCACAAGAAAAGTGAGAATACCATTGAGATTCTGGTAAAATTGGCTGTAAAAGCCACTGATCCTGTCAGGAAATATCTGGAAGGATGTTCCCATAAATAATAACTGCTTTACCAGCCTCTTGGCTGTTACAGCAGATCCTTGTACCAGGCTGCCAATGGCAACATTGCATTATTTAATAAAAAAAAAAAAAGTAGAACTGTAGCTGCCGGAGCCTAAATAATCTGGCAAAACTAGAAAACTTTGAAAATCTTACCTGAAGTGTAATGTAAAGCTGGCATGTCTTGCAGGTACATGAAGGCCAGTAACTGTGCAACTCAACTTTTTCCTAGTGTAGATTGCAGGGGAGCATGCAGAAATAAATGATCTTTAGCTTTCAGTAGCTAACTGCAGTATTTCAAAAATTCTGCAGGTTTATACTTCAGTAAGCTACCACTATAGTGAAGATCCTGAGTTTATCCAGACAGAATGTGCTGTTCCAGAGCCCCCACAGTCGTCTAGTAACAGTCCACAAAAGGTAAATGCTTTTTTAAGACTTCAGCTTTTTTTTTTTTTTTTTTTTGTCTTCATAAAACCTAGTCCAGAAAATGAGCCACAAGTGTAGGATTGCTTGATAGAAAGGGTATCCTGGAATCCTAGAAATGAAGGTTAGAATTGCTACTGCAATCAGCTGCTTAATCTACTCTGTGTCTCATTTGTGATGTCAAAATTCTCACATGCCCTTGAAATAGTTAGCACTTGTCTGCAGCAATGGGTGCTGTACAGTGTGTAATTTCATGGTCTACTTAATGAAGGACAGCAGTGGTTTTGACTTATGGGGCTTTGTTTAATCCCCTGAGAATTACAGGGGAAGCTGCAGATGCTGAAAAATAGCAGACAGTTAGCATCTCCTCCTGTGTTATGCAGATTTATTGAGTCTTGAAATAGCTGAGCAGTTTTAATCCCATTACCACTTTATTCCTATGTTGGTCAATAGTAATTTTTGGTTTTTGTCTTAAAAAAAAAAAAAGAAGCTGGAGTAGTCATTCATAAAAATGAACTAGTGTGCTATTCAATAAATCCATTAACCTCTGAGGGTGGTAGTATGAATCTTGAATGTTTGAAGATTTAAAAAAAAATCTTGGGAAACAAAGGACTGTTGAAAGCAATATTGAGCAAATTGTGTGATGCAGATGCATTGCTAGTATGGGGCTAACTAATATCAGTAGTGTGGTAGATGTGCATGTAACTATATTTCAGAAATCTGTGGACAGGAGCATACAGACAGTAGTATCCTGCTTGTTCAATCCTGAGAACCGTCTGAGGAACACTTTTGTCTCGCAAGAAGACTACTTTAAGGTATGTAGTGAAAGTGAGATGAAATTTGTAGAGCAGAACTGGTTCTAGGTACTCAGTTACACGATGCTATAAAGATGTTCTTATGTGGTTCCATGTGGGATGTGGTTTTATGTTAGGTGATGGATTCCCCCCCCCCGCCCCCTTGGTGATGTTTTAAACCCCCTTTGGGAGATACTGATTCCAGTAGTTGGCTCCCAGATGCTTAATACTGGAAAGAAGTGCTGCATAAAAGTTGCAGCAGTCTGCTCATAGGTATTTAGAGCATAGGAAGGCAAATTATTCCTAAACAACAAACTGCTGAAAGGGCAAGCAGATTATTCCCTAGCATTGCTTTAGAGAAGGTTGAGCTTAAATGTTGACAGCTGTTTCACCAGTTATTATGGCTAATCATAATAGTGTGAATTGGCTGCACTCCAGCTGATGAATAATAGTCCAGGTCATCTTGTACAACACATTGATTCCCATTGGTACATCTTGTAGCTCTTTTAGCTCTCTGTCTTGGTAGAAGTTTCTAAATTTTGAATGGCTTTTTCCCTTCCATTTTTTGTTAGGAGTTTGACATTATATTTAAGTATATTTTGCCTTTTTTTTTTTTTTTTTTTTTTTTTTTTTTTTAATAGTCCTATTGAAGCATCTGTATTCTTAAACAGGAGCTACAGAGGCTATATTAAGGATTTTTGGAGGGGAATCAATAGAGTACCAAGTGCCTGAGGATACAGTATTGATGAAACTGTAGTTGGTCCATTCGAAGTATTGCTATCTAGTAACACTTTCTCCCTCTGTCTTTCTCCTGTGCTGTTCCAGGAGAGAAAGGTGCATCACTTCAGGAGAAGCCGAGCAGTGCTCAAAAGTGTTTGATCAGCAACACCGAAACTTTAAAGTATCTAAATTCATTACCTTCATGTTACTGCAGTTCCGTTTAGTAAGATTTGTAGTATCGTGTGACCTTTTTCAAAAAGTTGCTTCAAGTTGAAGTTAGTGTTGATATTTTACCTGTTCAGAGATGTTTATTTTTGTTTGAGCAGTTTGAAGTTGTAAGAGTTCGTAAGTTTGCATGTTCTGTTACTAGTTTGCATGCTTCACCTGCCTTGATACTAGAATGTTTAAATGCAAGAGTTCATATGGGCAAAGCACTTTTGGTTAATTTATGTGAATTTTCTTCTGAGCTTTAAGGTACAGTTTGTTGCATGTTACACTTAGTTTCTCTTAAACCACAATTTGAATATCTAACAAGTTACTAACTTTGACCACTTTACCTCTTATAGCCTAAAAGCTGAAGCAGTTACTTGCCCAAGAGGTAGAATTTTAAAACTGTGCTCTTAATCAGTGGAACAGAAGACAACAAGTTGTAACTCAGTTGCAGCCCTTAAAGTCCTGGTTCTCTTTAGACTACCTAATCAATGTAGTTATGTTCATTAATGGCAATTTATATACCCGGAGTCCTGAGCATCACTCTTAGTTTGGGAGAGTAATTAAGAGAATCCTAAAATTCCTGTTCGTAACTTAAAAGAAGGTGTAAGAACTTAATTAGCTATATCAGCTACTCAATGGAGTATGCTTTTTTTACTGGAAAAAATTTTAGCAATGCCTGTATCTTAAAATTGTGAGAAAATACTGCATTTAAAAATGTCTAGTTTTGTTATGTGATGCAAACTGTTAATCAAAGAATATTTGTAAGCATATTTTAATAATGATGTAGATTTTAGTCTTGTATTTTGAAACAATTAAAAAATAAATTTTTATTTTGACTTGGCATCCCAACCTTCCTATGATCTGTTTAATGTAGAAACAATTTTAAGATGTTTGAAAGACAGCATAGTAAAATGTATTGATGCTTCTGAAGACTTACTAGGCTAACTGATGTCAATTACACAAGTTTGTAGTACTGAATTTAGCTTGATAGCAAGCTTTAGATGCACTTTTGGGAAGAGTAAAGTGGAACTGTACTTGCTTTTTGTTTGTTGGGTGCTGTCCTCTTTTCTTTCTCTCCCTCACCTCCTCATCTTCTCACCGAAGGGCTGCATGTATGAATCTGAATGCAGTGAAATGTTCTGCTTCAGATTTAACAGGATATTTGAAAGTAGTAATGGCTGTAGAAGGACTGACTGAATAGAACCAGAAGTCAGGGAAATGTAATACGAAAATGGAACCAAATTGCAGTGAATATGGATGTTTGGAGGATTATAACTCTAAAATACATTTAAAAAACAAAAGCTTGCTTCTCAGGGGTGTAATCTTAAAAGAAGAAAAAGAATTGGGGATAGGGAATTGTACTCGTGTCCCAGTATTGTAAATTGACCTGAAAAAAAAAAAGAAAAAAAGCTGTTAGCCTTTCCTCTGCACAGACAGCTCCATGTCACTAAAGATGATTTGTCACCAAGTATGCTGCTGTAATATCACTAAACCACCATGCTTTTCTTTATACAGTTTAAGTAATACTACTGGTTTTATATCTAACTACTATGTTACCATCTTCTCTATAGTTTTTTACTATCTCATACTGTTAAAATCTGTATTAAGGTCTGGCATCTTCTTTCTGACCATCAGGACCCTTTCCTTTGCATCTTTAAGTACCTGTGCAGCCTGTTCAGTTTGTTCTAGCTGTGGTGTCAGATTATTGATGAAGATAATTGTTTCTCTTGAAATACAGATTTCCTTTAGGCTTAATGTTCTCGTGGGCTTGCCTGCCCTGGGATGTATTTGAGATTTTATGCTGTAGTTGTAAGAAAGCATGAAGTGCCTCTACTTCTTCTTGAAGAATTTCAGCACCAAAAGAAGAGAGAAGAGGAAGATGTGTACATAGAGTGCATATTTTATGTTTATTTGACCAAGTGTTACCAATCAGACCATCTGGTGAGTTGATTGTTCAGTATGTTTGAAATAGCAGTGCTGGATAGGAACCCTTCTTGCGAGCATGATGAGAAAGCTTGTCATAGTGAAATGCATAGCCCAGGCTTTAAAGAGTACCTGCCATTAGATCATGTTGTGCTGTGTTTGGCCATTTCTCACCTGTAGGAAACTCTTATTTTTTTTTTTTATTCCTATCTGGGAATTGTATATTTTGTGGCATATGCCAGTAAAAGTAATGTTATAACTAAAAACATGCCTTTTTTTAAATGGTCTTTTGAAGTACCCTATAAGCATAACACAAAAGCAGTAGATAAATCTGTTTTGTGTTACATTTGGAAAGTTAAAACATCTGTTTAGTGTGGTTGTAGCTGAAGGCATTACCAAAGCAGGTGTGCAATTAGTGTAACTTGCAGATTTGTATCAGTTGAAATTATCAAATGGAAGTGGACCATGTTAATTGCTAACTAGTAAGCAGTAGTGAGATTCCTGTGAATCTGTCCTTGTGGTTGATGTTTTTTCTCCTGCAAGGAAAGAAGAGAAAAAGACTTTTCTTTTTTTTAAAAAAAATCAGAAGATACTATGTAAATGAAGACATTTTGTTTCTTGTAAAATAGAGTCCTAAAGCTATGTGATTCTTAAGTGAAGAGCCCTGCCTAGTGAGCTGCTTAGTGCTATGGCCCTTCCTCCTGTTCTCACAATCCCAGCCACCTGATAGGTGCAACGAGCCAGCCAGCAGATGCTAACCCTGGATTTCTATTCCAGTGATAGTCTGGCACGGGCACAAGCGTGCTGTCAGAAGGGAAATATTTTTTCCTTGTGTGCTAAACTAAGATGCCGACTTCTTTCTCTTACCCAAGAAGGATTATCTGCCCACCATGAGGTAAAAGGGTCTTCCCTTAATTTTATTTCCCAGAGTCATCTTTTGCAAGCCTTAAAGAAACAGAAGTCTTTCTCCACATTGGCTAGTGAGTAGGTGCAGAGTCTGTAGTTCTTTGCAAATATGTCTTAGACAAGAATTTAGGGATGGACAGAGGGCAATATATAAACTGCACTGCTTGTCACTTTCAGTGTAGCTGAAAAAGGGAGTGAGGATCCAAACTAAACCCATCGAGTATTAGGACTACTTCATATGAACATGCAATTCACTGGAAAAAGCCTTAAGTTGCCTTTTAAAAAAAAAAAAAAAAAAAAAAAATAGGATGCATATAGGTTGGAGAATGCATTTTACTACTAGGCTTCATTCCTACTCTGAGGTGAACTTAAAATATTAAAAACAACTTCTTAGGAGAAAAGGCATTTAATTTAAACAGAGAAGGCTCTAGAAAGACACCAGCTGAAATAGTGCAGGCCTTGTTGTTCCAGTGGCTGTTCTGTTAGTTTTACGACTGTGAAAAATTCAAGGTGCTTTTCCTATAGTGTGGATTTTGACATACTGGATGTTCACAACATGCGAGACCAATGAGAAATGGTTATTCATTCTTTACCCTTCACTAGAATCTCAAATTTATTGAGGACAGACATTACATACAAATGTACCTAACTGTAAGTTATGATGTTAGCAGTACTGAAGATTTTAAAAAAAAAAAAAAAAAAAAGCCTTTATCTATAGTGATTTTTACTAACAATACAAAAATGAAAAATGTTAAACTCTCAAAACCTGTAGTTACATAGTCCTGTAATGGTGCATGCTGTGTTATGCTGCTCTTCTGTTTGCATGGTGTGTGTAGCTGGTGATCATATTGGTCTGCCGTGTGATAGTTGTGTTGAGGTCTAGAAGAGATCATAATTCTGTAGCACTCCTGTAAATCACCATCACTGATTTGTCTCAAAAAATGAGTCCAAAGCAGCATTTTACTGAAGCCAGCAGTGATACACCCCTGGGTTGTGATAGAGGTGCTATTTAGGAGTAATACCCTGTCTGAGGGCTTACAGAGGGGGTAGAAGGTAGTTCTGATGAAATGGTCCAGAAGTTAGTGAAGCTGCATGAGTGCTATAGTTCTTAGAGACTGTAGGGTTTATTTAAGTACTGTCAAGATCAACACTGAATTTCTCTGTGATCACAAAAGTACTTTTGCATGAAGTAATCCCTGGCTAGGGCAGCTGCTTGTTTTCCGAGCTCCTGAGTAAAGGAAGTCAGGCAGTGGTTTTGCCTGCTGGAAGATTCAGTGACCAAAACTTGGAACCAAGAGTATAAACTGTCTCCTGAAATAACTTGCTTTTGACCGTAAAGTCCCGCTGTGATGAAAATGTATCCATCCCAGAGGCATTCTTGGAGTAAACCCTTCTAAAGGACTCCCAGCTCACATGTCCCGTATTACCTGTAGAGGAAGGATACTGGGCTATGCTGAGCAGCTGCCTGTGCTTTGCAGGCAAGTTTCAACAGGCTACCCCGCCTGGTGTCTTCACGGTAGCTGAGGGCTCTCAACGTTGAGCGCTATGGAAGGATTGTATTGGAGTTGCAAAAAGAGGCCCAGCTGGGCATGCAGTTAAAATAATTGGAATGAACTTAAATTTGCAATTTGGGTGAAAATATCACTGGCCAAGGTATGTCTAGCCAACATACAGACAAAACTTACATCTTGTGAGCAAGGTTTCACTTGCACTGCCTGGTCTTTAAGACTATTACTTTTGATTAAAAATCCCAAACTGATTTGTAACACTGCACTTAGAAATCAAGCAGTTTTTTCTACTTTGGTAGATGTTTCTCTTGTGTATATTTGTGCAGATAAATTTACCAATACAATACTCAATGTTAGGAATGTTAATTAAGGTTCCTTGATAATGGTACTAAATAGTACTTTAAAACAAGTTGCTTATCTCTATAAGCAAATTGATTTTTTTCTCAATTTCTTCTAAAGAAAAATGCGACCTAGTGTTGCTGTGTTTTATAAATAGATCATAGAGGGTTGAATAGTGTCAGTTTCACAAATGGTATCTTGGTGTATGTAGTCTTGCCAGCTAGTGAACCATGGAGAACCATGGAGCTTTGCTTTGCTCTGGTTCCCTGGGACTTGCAGGGTGCAGAGCACTTGTGCACTGGCTACAGGAAGGTGAGGAGATGCTCTGTTTGTCAACTTAAACCCAAACAAACTTTCTAACCCTGAGGCAGCATTAAATATTTCATGGTGGAAGAAAACAGAATGTGCATTTTTAACGGATGTTTTTCTACAGAACTGGTCTGTATTGGCTCAGCTCTTACTTGAAGGCCTTTCAGGTAAGTGATTCTACACATCTGTGCAGGGAACTCAGAGGGCTTGAGCTGAGGAGCCAAGGATTCTGAATGGCAAATGGTGCTAGAAGGGCACTGTAGCAAAGCTCCATACATGCAGGAGATGATGCTTCTGGGTTCACGTTTAAATCCACACCCCTTTCAGAAGCTTCTTCTCTGTCTCTGCAGAGCTGTTCCTTAGCCTTTCTTGAGCTGTGGAAGTGTCTGCTGGCCTCCTTGGCGTGGGCCCCTTTGGGGGCTACGCATAGAGGCAAGTATTGCCTCTAAGCTCTGCGTGCTTGCTAGAGCCTGTGTTGGGCAGGCTCTGGGTGCGAGGCACCACTGAGAGCTGCAGAGCTCCTTCGGCCAAGGGAGGTACTGTTACGAGCTGACAGGAAACCTGACTCGCTCTTCAGAGTAAGGCACGCTGCAAAGAGCATCCTCAGGAGAATGAATGAGACTTAGTATTTTTTTTTAACCTTGTAAGCCTTGACTATGTATCTTTCGTGTCTTTTTCTCTAGGACAAGATTCTTTGAGAAAACTGCTTATATTTAAGGTGGCTCAGCTACATGTAGGCATTGTCACAGACTAAAGATACAACAAATTTACTGACTATAGCACTTTTAACATAATGCTTTGAAGAACCTGAGCATAATCACTTTGGATATTACAGCTTTTGGGGAAATAACCCGCTTCATAGCAGCGACGGCCCTGTTCCTGCCTGGTCATGTTCCTGCTGTGCTGGCCCCAGCTGTGAGTCTCTCTTCCTGGGATTGTAGCCGTTTCCATGACAGCAGAGCTGTCTGCTGGTGGCAGGGCAATGGGCAGCCATGACCCAGTACCAGTCACAAGGTAATTTAGTCCTCAGCCAGCAGGTGGGGCATTAAGCTAACAAAACCCTGCAAAACAGAGGAACTTGTAGTGCACTTTCCTGCTGGCATTCCAAAGCCTGTCTTTTATGTAATAAACACTGTTCACTGTGCAATGGAGCAGCTTTTATTGTATGCTGACCCATTCTGCATTAAGAAAGCCACAGATGTAAGAAATGCAATTAATTAGTTGTGTTGAGTTAGTGTGGTAGGTTTGGCAGAAAGGGAGGGTTTGTTTAGCTGATTTGACCCTGGTTCTGAATATATTGTTGAAACAGAACTAAACCTTCCATAGGGAATTGGGGCAGGGATGTTTAAAACACTTGTGTGTTGTGTAATTGTTGCCCTACTTTTAACCCCCTATCCCTTTCTCCTCAGTTTTTGAATTTCTTGGTGCGTATAGTTTAAAGGACAAAGCAAATCCTTAAATGAACTCCGCAATATTTCAAAGGAGTATAACCCAGAATTTTTTAGACTTTCCGTCTGCTCCCAGTTAAGTCTGGCTTACTGTTCTACCAGCCTAAGAAGAATTAGAGGAATGTTTATATAATTAAAAGCCCAGATACTTTTTTAAAACTGCAACATTTTGCATGCATTCACCGCAGACTACTGTTGTGTTTCCTTTTCCTATGGAGCTATGGTTGAACGGAGCAAGAATCTAGACCACAACTTTCAGTTTTTGCTGTGGGTTTCCTTGCTGTTACAAATGGAGCCAGAAATTCCCAGTGGGTAGGAGCTCAGCTGAGAGGCCTAGCCCTGCAGCCAGTGCTTCTGGTGTTACCTGCTGTTCGCAGAGCTTCCTAGCTGGTTCTCTCCAGCTTTGTTGCAGAGGGGGTGTGCTCTAGCAGAAGTTCTGGATTACTTTATTTCCCCAATTGCAGTCCCTTACTTGCCCTAGGGAATTCTTAAAAAGAGTTCTTGGAAATGTTTGCTTTGTTGGGTAACATATGCAAGTGTAAATGACTCATTACTCCAAGATATTACAAAAGATAATGGTTATGTAAAGATTGAAGTACTGTAAGGCATTAGATTCAGAAATAGCAGGGTCCACTTCAAATTTACTTAACTTGCTGTTTTAAAAACAGCCCTGAAGAAGCAAAGAATAATAAAGTAGTATTTTGGTAACTCTTCTGCACTTGGTAATCACAGTCTTGGTTAAAAACTAGATCAAAGATTTATCTCACTCAGTAACACAGACTATTATTGGTACCATCTATGTTTATGGAATACAAAACAAGGCAAAGAAGAGGTCCAAAGAACATGCTCCGCTTCTAGCAGCTTGTGGTTTAGGCTTTTTGAGCTGGAAGTGGAGTGTTCATTCCTTCCTCTTGGTACACATTTGAAGGAAGTAGCAAGGTTGGACTAGAATAAACCATCACAATATCAGCAGTGCAGTGAAATAAGGAATTGCACTTCCTAGATGAACCAAATAGGCCTTCATCTTGGTTCTTGTTTGCCTTTGCAATTTCATTACAAGTTAATCATAATTAATAAGCAAATGTCAATACATCACCAGGCTGCTCTAACAGATTTTGTTCGGGCATACTTAGTGTTCTGCATATTATTTTTTTTATTTATTAAAAAGTTATAGAATCGCTTAAAAAGTCAGTAATAGAATATACTATGCAACCCAGAGCTTTCCATAAGTACTTGGAACTGTGTGCATGGTAGTTCAAAGTTGTGAATGAATGTTGCCTGACCAGCCAAAAATATCCTCCTGTATCCAGAGCTGGAAGCTGTTCCTGAGGCCATAAGTAGGATCCAGACAAGTTAAACTAGGGAAGTTATAGCATATGTGATGAAAATAACTTCTGAATGAGATTCTCCCTAACAAATGAAGGGGATATATGTGGTTAGTGCCCGCCTTGGATTGCATCTTGACGCTTCACATTCTTAGAGCGGGTCTTGTTACAGCTCTTGGAGTGGCCCCTTGATGCACGTGGCAGGGGTCTGTGTTGGCAGCAGTCTCAAGGCAGACTGGTTTGGAGCAGCGTGTTACAGCCAACACTGAAATTGGTTTCTCTCTGTTCTCTCATCACATATGCACGAGCTGAGGACAGGATTGAATTGTATTCCAGTAGAGTTCATTATTTTGGAAAAAAAAAATTACTATTGACATAAAGTTGCATGTTCAATAGCTGTTTAAGGATCTTTAGCCTTTCATCTTGCCCACATGTCCTGTGCAGGTGAGATTTCCAAGGCTGTTTTAAGTGCTTGAAGGTGTTCACATGCCACCTAACCTCAAGGCAGTAGCCCCTGCCCCAGATGCTACCAGTCAGGAGTACATAAGGTTACTAGCCCTGCATGTAGGGATGCCTGTGCTGTTGTGCAGCCTCTCTCAGTCCAGGGCTGCATCCTGGCTTGCTCAAGTGTAGCAGCAAAACTGCATTTCTGAGATGTATCACACTATTTTGTTTTTCTTCAGTCTTTTGTAACACTGTTTCTTGAGAACTTAAGCTGGATCTTGGGCATATGCATCCATTGAAACTGCTATACATCTGATCTGACAAGCCTTAAAACTCTCTCCTGTTTGCTCATCTCCAACCAAAACACAGCTGAGTAAACCTGAATACAATTTAGAATTCAATGCCATCCTTTTTTTTTTTTTTTTTTTAACCCTGGAGTTCGGACTGAAGTCTGAAAGCACCACAGCTGTTCTTAGATGCATTTTTTTTTTCCTCAAGGTCTTCACACTTGTTCCTGTTACAGTAATAACTTGTAATGGGAGTACAGTTTTGTAACTAGAAAATCTTGGACTGTGCTGCTGCTTTTAACTTAAAAGGATATGAGCTACTTCAGTGAGAGGCTTTGTTCACTTTTCTTTTATAACTTTCTTTGTTAGTATTTAATACCTCACCTCTCAGTTTTTCACTCCTGGCCAATGCTGGAAGTGTTTTGGAGCTCACTTATTTTACAAACTGTTGAACAAAGATTGCTCTGAGTTTCTGGAGCTTGAAGGTAGCCTCACCACTCTTTTCATCTGTGCACTGAAGCAAGGTGTAGTTACATGGGCATTTTATTCTCTTGCTGCTCAGTGTTACCACAATGTCTGCTAGTCTCTTGTTCCATGTAGGCCATCTCTTTAAAGTGAAATTCTATTGAATGAGCTTTTAGTACAGATTTTTGTGTAATTATTACCTGTTTGTCCAGGACTTTGTCTTACCAGTTCACTTGCTGATTGCATTCTAGGATTTAGCTCAGTTTTACTTTGGCAGCATGTCCAGCAGTTGCCTTCATTTAGAACTAATTTCCTATGCTTAGTTTTAGTCTCTTGTAATGTGTTCATGAATCTATGTGTCATCTTAAGAGTTTTAATGTCAATCCTTATTCAAATGGAAGTCTTGGCAGACCTCTCAGTATTGGGTAAGGTCATACAGTTGCATACTGGATACTTGGTAAGTGAAGATGTGAAGCAAAGTTCTGACTGTTATTTTCAATTACAGGTAACTGCAACTGAGAAATCAACTTCAACTGGAAAAAAAAGAAATGGTTGTGATAATGCTCTACTAACCTACTGGGGCTTTTGAAAAGCAGAAATGTATGTGAACAGATATGTAACTCCTTACTGATGGTGCTGAGTAGTGTTTGATTTAGGTATCCCAAGGAGAAAGGAAGAGGTGAGCAGTCCAATTCCTCCAGAAACTTAAGTTTCATGCTTATCAAATTCTAGCATTAGGCCTCGCTCAACATTCTCCTGCACTGGCTCCTGCTACTTGCTGAGTTTTCATGCAGGAATTTCACTTGAGGTGTTTAAATCACCATAGAAGTTAAGGTGTTTGTCCATCTTTTACATATGGAAACTGAGATGCAAGAGAAGTAGTAATTAGCTGCAAGCTGTTACCTTACTTAACTGGAAAGCTGACCCTTCTCAGGGTAAAATGTCCTGGCTTCCCTCAGCTCTGGTGACAGCTTCTTTAATAACCTGATACAGTACAAATTCTCGTTTGTGTTCTGGACAGCTCTTTCAGATGCAACAACATCAGGATACGGTGCCTCTTCTGTCTCTGAAGGTCCTTTTGCTGCTTAAATTTCACCATTCATCAAATGAGACCTCCATTTGAAGAAAAATGAGGGTGAATTCAACAGATGGATTTTCAGTAATGCTCAAACATAACTTGTGGCCTTTCTCCCACTCCTGCAGAAGTATATCCCTTTTGATAGTGATGAAGACACACTTACCTGTATATTCATCAGAAACCTATGGCTATAAATGGATATTAAGTATGCGAAGATAATACAAGCCAGCTTTTAGCAAAGGCTTCCAAAACAGCCTGGTTCTGCAGCTCCTAGGAGTTGCCTGCAAATAGATAGTAATAAACTTGACCTTTTAAATCTTTTTTTTTTTTATCAGCCTTGGACCTTAAGGACTTCAGCCTGATGATGACTCAAGTCTACTCTGAAAGCTACAAAATATTCAAGATCTTAGATCTTGGAGTCTTGAAGGGGAAAAAATTGGAACAAGAAGAAATTGGCCAGCAAACTATTAAGTCCTTACTTAGAGCTGCCATGATAACATGCTGCATTGCACATAGGTGCAAGCCTAAACGAGTGTTTTCCAAAATGTGCAATTAGCAATCGTAAATTTGTATCATAAATTAAGGTAGAAACACGAGCACAGAAGAACTATATTTAGCAGTGATAAAACAGAGGCAATTTTCTATGACAGTGTCCAAATATAAATCTAAAAGGCACCTGCTTCAAGAAAAAGGAGAGCCTAACCCTTTTGGACCCTTTGTTTTGTAGCAGTTTGTACTAGAGACTTGAAATGAAAAATAACAGTAACTGACCAAAATGTGCTAAGTGACTTGTCTATCTGATGGATTTCTTAGATAAAACTATTAATAAAATTTCAATAGCTACTGGATATGCTTTTGCAGAGTGTTGACTGGTAAATAAAGCCATTAGTCTTTATTTCTAAATCTAGACCTTTATTTCTAATTATTTAATGCTTTACTTGAAGCTTTCAAAAGTGTTTCAGTTTTTCATCACTTCTGGATAGCAGAAGCTTCTAATAAATTTCACTTATTTGAGGAGGTGGTTAAAGATGGTTGTTGTTTTAAAAGGTCATAAATATTTTCATACTCTTTACTGGCAAAAGCAGCAAAACTGGAATGCTAAAAGGGGGCCTAATCCTTCCTTTGTAGTGAAAAGGGTGTTAAATGGCATGAGTTTCGTTACAAAAGTGAATTGCATGTTGCCCAAATAAGCCTTGGAATAACTAATTGAGGGCATAACTAGAAAAAAACTACTCTGCTTGTGACTCCTCATTCTACAACATATAACCCTCTCTCCTGGTGCCAAAATGAGTGCAGATATTTGGCAAAGCAGAATTCTTCACTTGCTCTGGCAGTAGCAATTTACACCTGCTTTGAACTTAACTCATTTCCTCGCCATGCTCTGACGTGCAAATGGAAAACCTGACTGCTCCTGCTCAATACCGGAGGGTGTAGAACCACACTGATATATGTATGGATTTACAAGGGGTTCTATACTAGATAGAAACAAATTTCATCAAAGCATTTTAACTGGGAGGTAAACACTTATTCCCTAATGGAGTTCCTAAGGGACAGCTTTACTGTTGATTGAAGCAATAGGTTTCTTCACATTCATTGAACATCTATAGTTAAATACTACTTTGTAACAACCATTTAACTGTTTAGTAAATGAGTCATCTGGTGTTTTGCACTGAATTATTATTCTGAAATACATATATTCACATACATATAACAACTCTGAAATGTTTAAGATGCTTATTTTGGTCTTTCTGATTGATCAGATTTCCAGTGAGGAAAATGTTGTTCTTAAGTCTCTGCTTTCACTAACATGTGTTTCATGTAGCAATGAATTAGTTGTCTCTCCTTTTATGTCAAAGCTATAATGAAATAGTTATAAAATGCAAATAATCTGAACATAAGGAAACTTTACATATTTTAACATAAAGCTACTCATGAGAGCATAGTATTTTGGAAATTGAATATTGAGAGTTGCAGTATCCATTTAGGCTGTAGGCTGTGCTTTATGTACCTTGAGAGCAGGTACTTGAGTTGTCTTCTTTATTCTGAGTACCTGCGTAGACGACTAGAGGTGACCATAGCTGTATCCTATCCTGGTATTTATTCCACTGCTTCTGCAATAAGACTTTGATAGGCCGGGGCAGGAGCGGACCTTTTTTGTTTGACATGAGATATTAGTTAAATTCTGCTCTATCACAAAATGTGGAAGGTTCTTTAAATGCTTTGTATGCTTGAAAATTGAGCGGAAGAACTTGAGGTTAAAGTCAGCGCCTCTCTGCACCTTGTATCTAATAGCTCCAAGTTTTCAGTTCTGTCTTACTGTCTGTGAGGTGAACAGCAAAACAGTTGTTAGTGTCTAGGTCTGTGCTCTGTGACCCACTAGACCCACTAGAAACATGACATTTGAAAGCAGATTTCTCATCTGTGAATAACTACTACTTGGGTTATCGCATGGGAATGTTCTCTAATGTTGATGTCCCTTTTTGCAGGTTTTGTGCCTACAAATAAACATCGTCAGACGTCCCTTAAATTCATCTCCTGGGGCGTAGATCTGCTAATCCTGTGGTGTCGGCAAGCTCTGGTGCCCACGATGCTCGTTCTGGAGCCATCCGTGACCTGATGGGCTTATAATAACATGGAGGAAGCGGCACTTCTACTGCTTACCCACACACGTAGTGATTCTTCCCCATATGTTTTAACCGTAGTATGAGAAAAACAGCACAATTACATGGCCCCCCGATGGGACTGCATGCTGCTTTTCCATACAGTCAGAATGAGAAACCAATGAGTGGAGGAAAAATGATGAGATACAGAGACAAGGAAGAAGGGGAGATTGAAAATGCTAAAAGAAGAACGCCAAAGGTGGCGGGAGGAGGACATAGAAGGTATGTTAAAGAATATAGAGAGCAGAGATGGAAAAGTGACCACACAAAAAGCACTGCTGATAACGTGCTTTTGTAATTGAAAACTGACACGTATTTTGCATTTCTCTATGATGTTTTTTGCCTGTAGTTATTTTGGGTTTTTTTTTGCTATTTAATTAAAACGTGCCATCCTTCCAAGACACGGTCTATACTGATGTTAGGATCTAGGCTACTGGCCTTTCATTGGCCCATGCTGACGACTGTGTTGTAAGAGGACTTGAATGTGGACAGAGACGACTGCTACTGGGCAATTTTTATGTCCTCTCATGGAACTTGAGCAGAAACTGGGGAGGGTGGTTGTCAACAGACCTCATCCATGACAACATCAACTTGTTTGGTTGCATTTGTTTTACACAGAGTAGGGAAAAAGGTAAGGGAAAGTAGAGCAAGTGCCCTTCCGTGTTGTGTCTGCAGCGGGCAAGGGCTTGAAGACGCTTCACGGTTAACCAAGGGTGTTTTGAGGAGTCACTGAACAGGTTCCTGGCCTTGTAAGAGAGAAGTCTGAGGGCAGAAAGCAAAGCTACAGACTTGGTTTTCCAGGCTGGGTTTAGGATGTATGCAAGTGTCTCAGGAAAGACAAGGAAAGTGAAGGGGGGAAAAAAAACCCTGAATTTTTTTACTCCTGGGCAGGATGCGTGACAGGATGAGTAAGTAAGGATCAAGGGAGACCAACTTGGTCAGAAAGGGACTTGTTAGTGCAAAGAGGCAACATGATGGAGGCAGGGACAGCGTATAAACTAGGAGTCCATTCTTACATGCCTAGGCAACAAATTTAGTCCTGGAAACCTGGAAGTGGCCTGGTGCTGACACACGTAGGGGTTGTTGTGAGCACGAGTGTGAGTTTCCGCAGCCGTTAGCAGTGAAAGGCTGCGAGGTGAAGCCCAGGCTGGTGACAGCGGGCACCGACGGGGCTTTGCCTTTACCCCAGCCCCTGCTGGCCTCTGTGCTCAGGAACTACCCGCAGTGGGAGAGAGCTGAGGCAGAGAGTGCTGTGAGCACCCGAGTCTCCCGGTGAGCACCTGAGCCCTGCGCAAGCAGAGGGGCTGCAGCTGGAGGGTGCTGCAGGAGCCTGCTGGTATCTTAGTGAGCACGTGCTCGCTGTACACCTCGCGAGGGTGTTGAGAGTGAAGAAAAGCAGTGTTCCCGTCTTTAACGGGAGGGCAGAGGGACACCTGGGGGAGCTCTAGGGTGCCAGCCCTCCCCTCGGTCCCCGGCACCGGCACGGACCGAGCTCGGCTCGCGGCAGGGCTGGAGCAGCGCGGCTCGCGGCAGGGCTGTGGCGGCTCGCGGGGCCGGAGGGACGCGGGGCGCAGCGCGAGGCCCGCACGAGGG
>VWPW01030083.1:1733097-1748057 GCA_013389825.1 Crypturellus undulatus
GCTCGCACAGGTGGCTCCGCGCCGCGCGGGCCGGCGGGGGCCGGAGCGGCTCCGCTCCGCTCCGCTCCTCTGCGCTTCCGCGGGGCTTCCCTCGGCGGGAAGAGCGCAGCCAGCGCCGCGGTGATGCGGACGCTCTGCCGTCTGCGTGGCGGGGTCGCGATGTAGAGCTGCTCGGGGGCTTTCTTTTCGGGCAACTTTAGCTCCTGGCGTCTAATAACAAGTTATTGCCAGTAATGCTCTCTTTCACAATACCCCTAGCCCTGTCTGTGTGTTTCATTTCGCTGTGCGTTTCGTTTTATGTCTGTGTGTTTTTTTTTTTTCTCTCCTCCTTTACAAAGTGGTCTCAGAGTGAAGCGCTATTTCAGGAATCTCCCCTGTCCTCGCGCCACTGTAACTGGACGAGGGACATTCCGCCCCTGGAGCGCTGGTATTCCCCGCTCCAACACGGCGGTGCCGTGCGCCGGGAACGCCGCTGTCACGCTGGCCAAAACAGACCCATGGTGAAGGGGCTCCCATTCCGTGCTTGGGAAGCGGCCCCCGCAGCCCAGAATAACGTTCCAAGTTAGGAAAGTGTATGAAAGTAAGGATCACATTAGCCTTATTCCACCAGGCAGCGTCACGTGAGGTGCTCACTTCGCACCTCGCTCCGCGATGCGCTGTACCCCACCGTGCGGCTGCCAGGACGGTACCTCCTGAAGGGACGTCTAAGGGCAGCGAGAGCAGCGCTGCCCGGCCCGCGGGCTCGCGTTTCACTGTGGTCCTGCGTTCTCCGAACCCACTGCCTCCAAGGCATAGGTACCTGGTGCTCTGCGCCCCTGTTCTGAGGGTTCAGAGTGGCGTGACGCTAAAGGGAAGTTGGATTCATAGCTCAAGTTCCTGTGCATATTTGTCAGGTCCTTTCAGCTTTTTTTTTTTTTTTTTTTTTTTAAAGGCAACTGCTGTAGCTTCCTCTTACAATTTTAAGAGCAGATCTCTAGACCTCCCTAGCATCTCAGTAGTAGTTGCTCCACTTGGAAGCAGCTCTCTTCAGCATTTGCAGCCTCCTGCAGTACTCCAGAAGAAGTGTTCCCAGTGCTTTGTCCAGGATCGTGACCGTGAGTGTGTCATCTAAAGCTTTTTTCTATAATTGAGTAGTGAAGTTTGGCTCTTTTGTTGTATCAATTCTGAAAGAAAGTGTCACGATACTAGCAACTGAATAAGCGTTACAGGAGGATGTGGGTAGGGTTAGGAACAAGGCTCCCTCTCCAAGCTACTGATTTTCAGATTTCTTCCCCAAACCAGCCGCCTTATCACTTCTCTTCGGCAGTTCCCTGAGACCCTCCGTGCGCTTCCTCCCAGCCCTTCCCAGGCACGTGCAGCGCGCGTGCCCGTGAGCCGCCGCTGCCCCCGGAGAGGGGATTCAGCGCAGCTGGGACCAGCGCCTGGTTCACGGGGCTACCCGCACACGTAGCCGTCTTAGCAACCCGCAAAAAAGCGGTTTTATTCTAGCCCTGGTGAACCCAGGTGGTATTTACTCGTGTACTACTATGCTTTTTCTTAAAGCTTCCCTAAGCCATGGCAACCTTTTGGGGTTATGCTAGCGAGGCTTTAGGTTACTAAATTGCACTTTCCTCCTCCTTTCAGCCAGGCAGGGCCTTCTGTTGTCATTCTGGGAGGCGCTACCAAACCCGGCGTAAAGGTTTGCTTGTTTTTTAAATTCCAGCAATTGGCCTGTGGGTTCCTGATCCGAGACAGTCCAGTCCTTGTGATCGGAGTTCGGCTTTTGTTTGGATGTGGTATCCCTGGGTTTGTCTTCTGGCACATTGCACTTTATGATGAGGTTTCTTGATTGGAGGCTGTAATTTTCTCTGTCCACTGAGTGTTTTTCCTGCCCCTTGGAAGGTCTCTGCTACCTTTCCCTCTTTATTAGGTAATCCATCTCACTAGGTCTGGAAACCTTCTTATGAATTCTCTTGTCACTTCCTTAGGTTACAAATTCCGCAGATGTAAGTACTGTAATTTAAACATGTTCCAGACCTCCTCTGTGTTCAAGTCCTTCAGTTTTCATTCCTGCTCATCTCAGTGATGAGGTCCTTAGTTTTTTCACATTTGCCTTTTGAAATCGAAAACCTTAATTATGATATACTTAGGTTGCTCTGCCATTTAATTTATGCCAAATCAATCATAAAGACTAAAAGTGGGATTATTTCCTCCAGCAATGTTTCTGTAAGCCGAGACTAATCAAAATGAGTCTAAAACCCTGATATTGCTAGTTGAATCAGTAACTGTATGTTGAAAAAAAAACGGTCAGCTGTGACATCCAGAAATTGATGTCTGACTTATAGTACTTGGCTTTCTCTATTTTGAAAATAAGTCTGTCAGAATCGTAGCAATTACTTTGTAAACTTAAACACTGCTGCATTCCCACAGCGTTTATTGAATGGTTGCTTCTCTAGTTACCTATGTGGTGATTTTTTGGGGAAAGGACATGCTCAAGTATCTCTCAGTAAGGAATTCCCCTCCTCATGACGCAATCTCGCAAAAAGCCTATGAGTGATAAACCAGAAGAGAAGCATGCAGATTTGTCAGGAGTGTGGCTTCATTGTGGGGAACTGGAAAGGGAGAACAGTGAACTGAAAACACCAGACTGCACAAACTGGATGCAAACAATGGAGAACAATCCTCTGCCTGATGCATTTATTAATTTATTTTGCCTTGTTATTACTCTTCTGCTTTGTTGTTTGAAAAGGGACTCAGCCATAATTTGCAATCTCTCTCAGGTTGGTATTCTGCAGGCTGGGGAGCATGCAAGAATAAAACAAGCCTATGCCAGCAAGTGAACTGAGCGGAGCACCAAGTGCTTATTAGTTTAGAAGAGGGCAGGTCAGGTTTACAGGAGTGAGGGTTTAAAGAAATAAATGTGTCTCATTACTGCACAGCAAATGAATGTGAAGTCCTGTAATTACCTGTAAAAGCTTTCTAGCATCCCTGGGAGGCAGCTAAGCGTTGCCCACAGAAGGAAGAGCCAAGGTGGAAGGACTTAGCGAAATCAAGCGAGACACCAGCTGCCCTTGTCTGGTTTCCCAGCAGGGGAGCTCACCAGTACGGGCATCTGTAGTTTTGTGACGGGAACTTTAGAAGTAAATCATATTCTGAAAAGGAAATTACTAATTCATGATAAAGCTTACAAAACGAGGTCACTAATTTGGACAATAAAAACTTAATATGTGTTAATGAAAGCTAGCTTGTTTTCCCTAATTGCTCCTAAAAACAAGCTGACAGTAGTGTGATCTGTTTATACAGCGCATTTTTCTTTGGATGCCATTGTAAGGTAAATACTAAAATTACCTGTTTATATTTCAGTTTGACAGTTTATTGCATGTATTAGTATTTGAATGGTCACTCTAATACTGTATACTTAGCAGCTGACTTCAGTTTTATATGTGTTTAAAAGAATTGTTTAGGAAGCCTGTTCCAATGGTGCTGTAAGTAGCAGTTGACACAACGCATTCCATAATATTGATAGAGTTGAAACGAATTGTTTAGCCAATGTGTACTTAGTTGATAAACATCCCTTAAATTACTTAGTCTGATAATCTATTCAAGCTTCCATTAGCCATGTGGTTCTGCTACTTTTCAGTGTAATTTTCATTATTAGTTCTTAGAGATGAATTGTTACGGAGTTATGTGAAAGGAGGGGAAGATGTATTAGAAAATTAGCTTATTCAAAAAAAATCAGATGGAAGGCAAAGTTTTTCTGCTTTCCTGTGTCCTTCTGCTGAAAAGCAATCTAAGAGCCTTAAAGATTATTGACAGAAAAAAGTCAACTACATGATACTTTTTTTTTGCTTGTTCTTCTTTGCTAATTCTGCGCACATTGTATTTCATCTGTTTTGAACACAAGCTCTTCTCTAAAGTGAGAAAGCCAGCCCAAGCTCCAGAAAGTGTTTTAATGAAGTTTAGGCTCAGAGATGAGTTGAAAACTTTGCACCTCTCTAATGAAGCTGTCAAAATCTCTGCACTTTGTTCAAGGTGCTCTTTTTTCATGGATTACAGAGGTACTTAAATATGGAAGTACTGTTTGTTTTTTCCTATTGGTTTTCTCTTAGAATATGTTGTGAGTTTTTTGACAACAACACTTTTGATGGGAAAAGATGGTAACTTTCAATAAAACTTTAATTGAGAAAGAGCGATCGGGGTAGGTTGCTTGCCGTACCGTTCTCTTTTTTTCCTTCCAAGTGCTCCCTAGATCTGCTCTGCTCCGCAGTGTACCCTGAGGACAGCAAAGGAGGACAACTTTGGGCTCTCCCAAGATGTGCAAAACCTGCATCCACTTTTTGGAACTCTCCTTTTGTAGAAACGAGATGTTGTCCTCCAAACACCAGTGGGAGACCTTTGCTGTCATGCAGAAGACACATTTGAGAACTACTCAACTGTAGACTTGCTGTTGTTCTGCAGTTCATCATAGCTTCCATTTTTTTGATGCTCTGCAAAATTAAAATTAGACACAGACTAACAAATCTCTTGTCATATCTGGGTTTCAGTTCTACTTTTATGGTGTGACTGAACACAAGAACAACTTTAGAGATTAGTAAGATCATAGAAGGCACGTAGGATTGATTTGTAATCTCTGTAAAAAATGAGCTTGCAGACTGAATTAGTCTTCTTGGCATGGGTGTTTGTAAAAGCCCACAGCCAAGTCTTCATTTTAATAGCTAGTATTCTTCATGAGATGTTGCTCTTTCCTTGTTGCTCAAGGAATTCCTTGCAACTGTGGAACTAATGGATTGATAGTGAATTTTTGTATTCATACGTTTGGGAACCTATTGCAGAAACAATATTTGACCATTTTTTCAATGTTTTTGAACAGTAGAAAAACAATTACTCTAATTTGCTGTACTAGAAAGTAAATATTCAGTCACCAAATTTTGTTTTCATACTGAATAAAAGCAGTAAGGGAATATACATGAAGACACAGAAAGCTAAGATAAATGCATATGGTAGAGTAGTTATAAAGCAGCCTTTGTATCAAAGCGATATATGATCTGAAAAAAAGAAGGCTGAAGTCCATCAATGCTTGGAAAGCATAATTCGTTCTTACAGTACTCCTTAATAACCCAAATGTAGGAATTGTAGAAAATATGGAAGAGTGAATAATGTCCTGTTGACATCTGGATTTCTAACTGAACAAGCAAGGAGTTCTTCTATTCAGATTTGAGAACGGAAAGGCTCTGAGCAGAAGTAAATTTGGCTGCTGCAAAGGAAAGGAAGGAAGAGGACAGTAACTCATGTTGAAACATTTTTGAAAAGTGAGAAATCGGGATATTCCTCCAGGAAGATTGTGAGATAACACTGAACAGAATTCAGTGGTTCAATGACTACTAGTTGTGCATCATCAGTACCTTACAGAAACTTTAAGTATCTCTATATATGTGGGGTTTTTTTTAATACTTAAGACTTCTGTATTATATTGGAAGCATTATTTCTTAAGATTTATTTTCTACTGCTGCAGCACTTGAATTGTACTTACTGTGGGAAAGATGCTGCTGCTGTGAAACTTGTTTTCCTAGTGAAATCTCATTTTGTTCCCTGTGAAGAATCCCCTTTTTCCCTCGTGCGTGCCTTAGTCACATAAACATCTAAAGTTAAAGAAATATGGGGATTTTTCACTCAATTTTTGGAAGAAGGAAATGAAATACGTGTGCTCTGGGGTGCTAAGTGAAGTTTTAAGCAAGCTGCTAGAACATGAAAATCTTGTCTTCTGGTCATTAACTTGAGGAGTTGCGTGGATTTGGTCCTGTCTCAAAAGAGAAAGTGTCTCCACAACAAATGACTTTAGTATTGGCATCGTCTTCAGAGGTTGTTACCAGGAAGGGCACGAGGGTGGGCCAGCCTTCTCAAGTACCCTAAGAAGAAGATAAAGAAGAAAGAAGAGCGCAGGCCAGAGCTCACTGCAGCTGTTGGCAAAGCAGAGGCTTGTGCTTTCCAGCACTTTGACCCCAGTTTAGGAAAGAATGCAAAACTCTCTGGGATATGAAATGCAGCTTTTCATGGCTTCTTGCAAGGTCTCCAAGGTCTCCTTCTGCAGCCATCCGTCTGGAGAGCCCTGTGTGTTCAGGCTCTGTCTAACTAAGGGTTGCAGACACTGCTGCTTAATGACCTCTGAAATGGAATTTTCCTCCTTTCATAACGCCACCCCGTACATTTATTATGTATAAGAATTACCGAGCCATCACTGGAACAAGAAATTTGATTCACTTGCTAATATTTATTGCTGTCTTCGTTCCATATCCAACACAGTTGAAGCAGATGTGTCCCGCTAGATGTCTTCCATTACAGTCCACCAGCATACTCTTGGTATCTTACGTTGGGCACACTTTTATGCTGCTATTAAAATAAACACAGTTTGAGTTTTGTGCTAATCGTATTGTGCCAATAACCTTGTATTGTGAAGGGATGTAGCTGAACAGGCGTAAGAAAGAAGTTGCTGTATATATGTGATAGAATAGACCTTGTTTTAATTGGTATAGCAGATGCAGGTACAAAAAATGATAGCAAGAAGTGGTTTTTTTTCTTTTTTTTTTTTTCTTTTAAACAGAAAAGCATCCTGAGGCTTTTTAACCTTAAATTTATAAAATCAAGAACTGCCTCCCTCCCCCCAATAAATGTAGCTTTCGTTTATAGAAATTATTAAAATGAGGTAGCTCTTACTTTTCTTCCAAAAGCAGAGAGGTGGTTTTCTCTTGGATGAATCTCAAAATATTTGAAGATTGGGAACACATGGTATGCTGTCCGTTTTTCTGGATATGTTTGTACTGAAGCTATGGGCCTTTTTAGCAAAAGCTCTTTCTGCCTCCAGGTTCTGTTTGAACTTGTTTATGACGGGAGTTCTTTTAAAGTTTGATCCAGTGTCCACTCCTGTTTTCTTATCTTTATTAATGACTTTGGAATAAGGCGTAGGCTTGCGCTTACAGACCCTGCTGCTGATAGGAAGCTGATGCTGACTCTGCTGGTGCTGAAAAGGTCTCCAGCCCCAGGATGTGGGCAGAATTGGGTGATTTTTTTGCTGAGTAGTAGGGATGAAAACAATTAGAGCGAAGTTACGGGCACTGAGCAGACTTGTGGTATAAACTGGGAACTCCTCGTTTCTGTTATGCAGCTCTGAAAAAGGTAGTGTGATTTGTAGGGGCCCAAGACAAGTAATTCCCAGTAGAGACAGGGAAGTGTTAATGCAATTTTAATGGGCATTGGTAAGGCCTTGTTCAGTGCATGTGGTCCCCTGTGTTCGGCCAGAGATGTCAAACAGGAGCAAGGCAAACACGGGTCACTGGGATGCTTATGGGGACCTGGGGACACGGTAATTTCCTAAAATGATTTCCCAAGTTAATGTGAGGGAGGGTTATCCAAAAGAACTATCCATGGTGGCCTCAAAGCATGCGGGTGGCCTCTGGGAATACAGTTCTACCAGCCATAATCTGAAGGGTATCAGGAAACATTTGACATATGGCAGAAGTGGTGGTTAGGGGCAATTATTTTAAATGTTGTAAACTGCATTTATGTAGTCTGCTTTTGTGCTCATAGGGCTTTTTCAGTTTTAAGGATGGCTTCTGTAATGGGCCTTTAGTTTCTCTGTCTTGCTTGGAAAGCGAGGGGGAAGGAAGTCAGGTGCTTCGCTAAGTGCTGCTACTGCTGTCTTTGCAAAACTGCTCTCTGCATTGAATTACAAATCTAAATATTAATTTGAATGTTACCAAGGTAGAAAGATAATACAATATGCTCTCATGGTAACTGCACATAAAAATAAAATTGTTATTAAGTTGTCAGCCCATATATTATCAATGTTATTTTGCATTTTCTGCTGCTTTTTATAATGTGGTATGTCTTCAAGAGTGTATTTTTGCACACATTTGAAAAGATGAAAAATGCATGCATTAAACTGTCACTTTTTCAATAAAATAATGCCATGTCTGAGGGTTGATGCAAATGGTAAATATTTCAATCAGTATCTTGGCACCTATTCAGTATCTACCATTTCATATAGTTTGCATGTAGTTGGCATTTTAAAACTAAAAATCACCTTGATATGATAATATAGTGCATGAAAATGAAAAGTAACAAAAGTAAAAGCAAAAAAAGAAATCAAAATGATTTTTTTTCTCTCTGTTTCCCCCGTCCTTTGTATCAGGAGCTGCTGAAATGGGTTGTGGATTGAACAAGCTAGAGAAGCATGATGACAAGCGACCTGGTAATATCTATTCAACTTTGAAGAGGCCCCAGGTAGAAACCAAGATAGATGTTTGCTATGAGTATCGGTTCCTGGACTTCACAACGCTAAATGATGGTAAGTACATGTTTTTTTTCTTTAGATCTTTTTTTTTCCCTAAAGTAAACTAGTTGAAGTGATTCCTAATGGCTTTTAATTTTTAAACGGCTTTAACTTTTTAAAATGTTCTGGTTTGTCAAGTAATAATCATAATACTTGTATGAAAATATTTAATTCAGAATTTTCAGTGATTTTTTTTAGCTTAAAATTGTAGCCACTCAAGTTGTAGTTTCTTTTAATCCATGGTTGTTGGGTTTTTTTTTTTTTTTTTTGCTGTAAGGATGTAGGTTTGCCTTAATTTACACATTCATGTAGTAAAACAATTCACGGCTGGCAGGTTGTGCACTTTCCTGCTCTTTCCTCCTTCCCTTTTATTCCTCGTGCTGCCTCAGGAGTGTTTTGAGAGGATAAAATCAGTGCTTTCAGTTCTGCTTGTTTACCTTATCTGATTCTTACGTGGTTACAACTACTCCTAGCTGCATCCCTGTGGGTGGAAACAGGAAAATGTCAGCTGCTGCAGATTTAAAACATCAAAGGGGGAAAGGTCCAGTCTCATGCATTTTTCCCCTTGCTTTTAAAATGTGAAATAGTTTGTTTCAATTCATATGCCTATGCATAGGAGTTCCCTTTCCTTCCTCGCTGACTGATGCCGAGCGGTGCTGCCAGCATTGCTCACGCCATCGCCTGCGCCCTCCTTCGCTTCGGGATTAGCCCCTTCCACAGGCAATTGCTCCTCACACCATTTGGAAATCCATAGCTTGAGCAGACGGCTGGGACCTGCTTCTTGCTATATATAAAATGACACGGCACCCAAATCTGTTGCAGCTCGTTGGCAGGGTGCCCGGCGGGGCTCTGTGCTTCTGCCCTGCAGTTTGCTGCTGCTTCTCTGCTTCCGCAGGCTGGGTCAGCGGGGGAGCCGACGCGGGAGCTCCCGCAGAGCAGGGCCAAGAGCTGCTAGTAGCTTGTTTGCAACGAGGCCCCTCACTGTGTGCTTTGTGTTTTCAGCCCAGGATTGTAGGACTTTTTCTTGAAGTTCACTGTGAGGGGGCTTGCGCAGTAGAAAGGTTTGCAATAGCTGGCTGAACAGGAGGCGGTGTGGGAGCCGAGAAATTTTACCTTTGCAGACTTCTCTTCTTGCTTCTTTTGCTTACTCTTGGATGGCTCCACATGGTATTGTCTAACTGGGATGCACTGGCGTTACCAAAAGCACCAAACAAAGGATATTGTGTGTGTGTTTATTGCAGTTGTTTCTGCATTTATTTATTTCACTATGAGTGACCTCTTTGAGTTCTGAGAAATTTCCTTTCTGTAGTTTTATAGGTGGTCAACTTTTACTGCAACACATTGTGGAAATAGTGAATATGAAGCTTCATATAGTGACTATGAATTGATATACACGTAAGCTGTAACTAGTACACACAGTAGCAACGTGGCTTGCTTTGGGCACAGAGCAAGTCTGGTAGAGAGTGACAGGTAAAACCCAAGGCCTATTTAAATGGATTGGTCTGCTGTAAAGTGCCCCCTGTGTCGCTCTTACTGGCCCTGGACTCCTCTCGGTTTTAGAAGCTGTGGTTTTCAGACGGCCAGAAGGAGAGGTCCTGCTGCCACATCCCTTGGCTTGCTGAAGCGTGCACGTGGCGGCTTCTGCTGCGGCACGTACGGAGCCTCGTGGCCCAGCACGTAGCCGTGCGGTGCTAGTTCCTTTATCTCTTGTTCAAAATAACCTCCGTGGCATAATGATGAGCTAATGGCGAGCGCTGGGCGCGTGCCCAGGCAGACTCGGACAGCCCTGCGGGGTTCCCCGTTTACAAGCGATGTGCTCACAGCTGTGCAAAGGCAGCCGCGTTACCTGGACTGCGAGGGCTGCCTCCCGTGCACCTGCTGCAGTCCCTCTTGTGCACGTGTATCCTGACGTCTTTACCACAGGTTTCCTGCTTCAGTTTTCACTCTTAGAATAAGCTGTGCTAAATTATGAGTGGCTGCGTAGTGTTTTATTATATCCCTATTCTAGGCCTTATTTAAACACTGCTGAGCCTGGCTCTGAAGACAGTTATTCATTTTCTCTGAGGCTTTTCTACAGTGTTAGCTGCTCTGATATCTGTAGCTCTCACAAGCGTTTAATCTTGCGGTGGGAAGGATGTGATTATCTCCGTTTTGCAAATAGGGAGCTAATACACAGGAGGATTACAGAAGTTTTTCTGAGTACTTAGTGCTATTCATGTGTTCCAGCAGCATCTCTCACTGACTCTAGGTATAAATGTGGATATACATCACATTTGCAGTCGGGAACCTCTGTTTGTGAGCTTGATGCCCAGAAAAGTCAAGATGACCTCTGAAATGTGGGGGTATGTTTTGAAGGGCAGTTTGGCTAGTGGCGAAGGGGATGTACCAGTTTGCTGCTGCTGTGGCTGAGGAGGTCTCGCGCCCTCCCCAGCCATGCAGTGCTCCCCTCTACCTTATACCGGCTCTATGAAGCAGCCCGACTCATGGATGTGGCAGAAGACCATGCAGTCTTTTTGTTTAGTTATCCTCTGCCAGGTCATAGCTTCTGGAAGGGTCTGAAAAATGCTGGTGACGGGAATATGCATCCTGGAAAAGAAATAGGACCTCCATTAAATCAGCTCACCCCATCTTATGAACCCATTCCCTTAGCATCATTCTGCCTGAAGCAACTATATAGTTCTGTCTTCCTGGTCGTTTCTCTCCCGTCTTAGCCAGTAAGTTCCCTTTTCTTGCTGTCCTTGGTTAGTGTGTACCTCCTGACTTACACAGCTGAAGGAACTTGCAGGAAATATGTTCCTCTATTAATTTTTTTTATTCGTTGCTGAACTCAAGCCTTGCTGTGCACTGATTGAGGCAGATGTCCAATAGAAAATACAGTGTTTGATCACTTATTTAAGTACTGTATAAATAATGCATGTGTGCAAAAGACTGAATTAAGGTTGCAAGTGTAACCTTCATTCTGACATTTCCCAGTGCTACAGGCTTGACATACTTGAATGTAGAGTACTTGCTGAAAGATTTCCTAAGCTTTTAAGGAAAGCAGCCTGTGAAGAACCCCTCCTTTTGCATTGTGTGCGGTGAATACTGATAAATGTATTGTTCTGCAGAATGAAAACCTCAGATCTGCCAACCTGACCTCTCCTGCGTGAGCAAGTGTGATAATTGGTAGTAGGGAAGGGTTATCATCTGCTCAGGACTAGCACTCGAGGAATAAAGCACGCTTTGCTAAGGCATTGCAGAGCTTTGGTGGGTGCCTTATTTTTCTGTTATTGGCCCTATAACATGTGTTCATGGGCCTTCTTTTTGTCCTTTCGCCTAAGGGTCTGTCACAGTCTGTCTTCAGTATCATCCCTTGATGGTATCATGCTCTGCGCCTTAGGCTCCTGCACTGCCCAAAACTTAGGTATTGCTGCTCTCCAGGGGGTGAAATCATGCCAGACTTGGACTAAATCGATGAAAGTGGCAGAATTTTTACTTGTCGAGAAGGAGTTAAGCAATTTCTGACATGACTGGCTCATCGATGGGTCAACAAAATACTTGGGGTGGTGCAGAGCAAGGGTAGGTCTTGCCCTGTTGGCAGCAGAGCTGTTACGCTGCCCTGATCGTAGCATTTGGCTTCACTCCTGGCTCCTAATCCAGCTGCCCCCACCTCCCTGTCACTTCATAAAACTCGTTCCCTTAGTCAGGAGCAGTTGTCCCTGAGTAGTCCTGTCCCCTATCAGATTGCTCTCCATCTTCAGCCAGTTTCTTCTGACAGGTTTTACTCTGTTTTTGAAAAAGAGGAATGTATAAGTACTCTGCATTCCTGCTATGTTTTGATCTGATTCACCTATTTTGGAAAACTTCCCTTGGAACAACAGATGGTTGGAAAAGCGAGCTCTGCCTCTTCTTTGTCTTTTATTTCTTTTCCTCCCCCTCTTTTCAGTTTTGATGACTGCCTGAGAGCAACAGGGAATCTGATATTTATTTATCGCTCCCCTCCTTCCCAGCCTGGTGCAGAGTTTTTTACTGACTTGATTGGAACCTTTTTGCTTCACTTTACATTCCTATTGTAATTCATTGCCCTGATGAGTTACGACAGGTTTTGGCCTTGAATAAAGTTGGCGTGAAACATATGCTAGCCATGTGATGAGAATGAAATGGGGGTATAAATTTTTTCTAAATAGGGAAACGCTATGTTCTGAACAAGCCGTTTGTGCTGTAAAACCACTAAAATCCAGATGTTTTGAGTGACAAAATGAAAAATAACAATAATTCTCATGTCCCAGAAAAGTTCTTAAGTCAGAATGTGAATACAAGGACTGTGTTTTTTATCCTTGTTGTCAAGAGTTTGTCCCTTTTTAGTGAAAAAGATCAGAAAACAGAAGTTGTTAGAAGTGGTGAAGTCATTAGCTACATTTCAGTGCTCCTCTTGGATGTTTTGCCTAAGTGTTGTCATCTAAGCACTACATTACCAGCCCAAAATACTTCCAGTGTCCCAGATCTGCTGCAGGCAGAGGTCCGTTCTGCACTGAGGCGTGGTTGAGGCACTGCATTGTACTTTATAGATACTTATAGATACATCATTTGTGCACTGTTACACTGCTCAAAAACATTTGTTAGAGATTTATTGCAGTTGATATGGCCGGGCATTTGTTTGGCTTTATTGCATTTTCCTAACAGAAACACAAATAATATGTTCACAAACTTTTATAAAATGGCATATTGTGGTATTAGAACTGAAAGTTAAGCATTTCAATATGGAAATAGTCTTAAATTGGGACTAAATTTCAGTTGTATGTAGACTGTGGTTTAATTTATGATAAAATTGCAGTTGGAGAGGGAAAAGAAGTAATCTGTTTGGAACTTGGAAATGTCATACACTGAGTGGCTTGCAAGTTGGCGAGAGAGGCAGTATCCTTCCATAGGATTTATATGTTGTATTTTAAAGGGGAATTCTGTTTGCTACAGGAAGTAGTATTTGGTGTTGACTTCAGTGATTACCATCTCTTCCTACCAGTAATTTTTTATTACATTAAGTAGTTATTTGTGCCTGGCTTCTGCCTTCTGTTTCCCTTCACCATTCATTACTAAAAAAAAAAAAAAAGCTCTCTCTGAGCAAGTGGCTGTGTGTCTGGGGAAAAAAAAGGAACAAACTCCTATAACCCAGTATTTGCAGGTGTTCTTATTTGATTTAAGACTAGTAAAAGCAATTGTTTTCCCGTTGTTGAAGTTATTTAATTTCCTGCTTTCCTTTTGTAAGCTAAGAAACATAAATGAAATGAGCCTTCTACTTTTGTGCTTCCAGTTGACCAGGTTTGTTACCACCATTTTGTCCTCAGAAGTGATGAAATAAAGTTAGCATGGCAAAATGTTATTAGATTATTTGAGCAGTGATAACTTGAACCAGTTTAGACTTAGGTTGTTTATAACACAGACTAAAACATACTGTTTATAAGCATTACTTTAAAGCAGATTAATACGTAACAGATTGAGAACAGTGAGATGATGAGCAGAAAAGGGCAATGGGTTACTTGTGAGGTATCTCTATGGAGATGTCTTGTCTGAGAATAAAGCCAGTGTTGCTTTTAAACTCAGATTCTGTTAATGTTTCTCCTAAATTTCAGTTTTGTCCATGTTCAACTCAGTTCAGTTATATACATGAAAATATGCATGTGACAGTAAAAAGAGTAAGCCTAATTTGGAGGCAGATAGGATCCACCTGAGGGTTCTGAGAGAGCTGGTGGAAGTGCTCGCCCACCCGCTCTCCATCATCTATCAGCCATCCTGGTCAACAGGGGAGGTCCCAGACAACTGGAGACTGGCCAGTGGATCTGGGGAACTACCTGTCAGCCTGACCGCAGTATTGGGGCAAGTTATGGAGCAGATCATCTTGAGGGCAATCGCGCAGCATGGGTGTGACAACCAGGGGGCCCCTCACTACAGGAAAGACATGGAGGTGCTGGAGCGCGTCCAAAGGAGGGCAACGAAGCTGGTGAAGGGGCTGGAGCACAGACCTGATGAGGAACGACTAAGAGAGCTGGGATTATTTAGTCTGGAGAAGAGAAGGCTCAGGGGAGACCTTACCACTCTCTACAAGTACCTGAAAGGAGGTTGTAGTGAGGCAGGCATTCAGGTTAGACATTAGGAAGAATTTCTACATGGAAAACAGCAGTCAAGCATTGAAACAGGCTGCCCAGGGAAGTGGCAGAGTCACCATCCCTGGCAGTGGTCAAGAAATGTGTAGATGAGGCTTAGGGACATGGTTTAGCAGGTATGATGTTGAAGTATTTACAGTCAGACTTGATGATCTTAAGGGTCTTTTCCAACCATTTTGATTCTGTGATTTTGGTAAGGCATTTGCTAGATCTAAGCTTCAGTTCTCTCCATTAGTGCAAACCAAAAATTATATTTTCGGCTTCCTAAATGTTGTTTTTTTGTTCCAAATTCATTGCAGCTTCTCCAAGCAGTCTCTGGTAATGTGTAATTTTTCAGTACTTGCTACTATAAATTGCAGCAAAACGAAATATTTAGACTATAGTAGTTTATAACTTGAGAAACTTGCAATTTCACATAAAAGGGGCTTTCCATATGTTAGCAGTTTAATAAATGCAGTAAAGTACATCATAAATGTAATTATGTTATGGTCGTGGGGAAGTGAGGATAGGAAATGATT
>VWPW01030084.1:12847-51354 GCA_013389825.1 Crypturellus undulatus
GGGTGAATGAATGGTTGGATGTGGCATGGAAAGAAGCCTGATCTGGTGGTTCATGGGCAAACCGTGACACTGACCCTCCCGTGTGACTTCAGACAATTCCCTGAGCTGTATTCCCAAGGAAAGCAGAGCATCTCGGTGTGTTTTGGGTGACAAAAAGATTGATTAGCCTGCACTGCTTCTGCATGAAGAGCATGTCTCATCTTTCAAACTTTTTCCTCATTTCTCTCTCACATCAGCAGGTATGTTCTGATACAACAAGCTGAGCATGTAACCATGAACATTTCATTTCATTTCACATTTCATTTCATCTAAACGTCAAAGCTGATCCCAAGCCCCAGAGCTAAGATTCTTTTCTTCCTCAAAAAGGACAGCTCACAAGGATATTAAGTCATCCTGCTCATTTTTTAAACATAACTTAAAAATTGGATGTAATTCCAGTTCTGCTGGGAGCCTTGATGAGCAGCAGTGCTGGGGGACCCTAGCAGCACGTGGGGCCTGGGCAAGGAGAGGATCTCTGGGACTCTGACACCTTGTGAGCACTAAGACAAGGCTCTTGTGTGCTGAACTGGGGAACACACTTACTCTACATTATGGAAAAGACAGCTTTGCTTTTTCTCCTCACATGTTGGAAACATGGACTGGATTTTTTGCTGACTCCATTGGAATAACTGAAAAGTAGGTCAGTTACCATAGGTATAGCCAGAAGGCAGAGACAGGAGGTGGGAAAGGCAGGTGTGAGGAGAGGTCAGTGTGGCGCAGCTGTTTGAAAGGGTCTGTAATCGCCGTAATAAATCACAGTCTAATTTCTAATTCTCCTTTGTATTCTCGGTCTAGATACATCACTCGGTGCTAACTGGGCCCACGTGCCTGCAGTGCAGAGCTGAGGGCTTGCAGCCTGCGCGTGCGCGTGCATGTGAGTTGATCTCCAAGGACCTGTTGTGCCAAAGCCCTGCGCCGGGCTGTGTGGAGCCACGGTGTAGGGCCTCCTCGCCTGTGTGAGCACTCAGGTCTCTTCTCTGTGGACACTAGAGCCCGCTGAGAGAGCTGACTGAGGTCACAAACTTCCCAGCAAGCTGTCAGCCCATGGCCAGGGATTGCACCTGGGCCCCGGAGCCACAGAAGTGTTCCCAAGCCCCGCAATTTACACAGGCTTTAGGAAAAAAACATGTCTGTTTGGTTACAAGATGAGGGGAAGTTTTCTCCTGCTGGAAGTGACTTGCTTTTAATGAAATACCATGTCAAAATGTCAGGCATTTACAGTCACTAAAAATTAAAAAGCATTTTTTCCCAAAATAGGTATGCTATCTGTGTGTAAGACTTAAGTCACTCCTCTTCAATTAGTATAGTCTTTAAGGCCATGAAAGAAACGAAACCTGTCACCAGCTGTACTTTCAAGAGGCTAAAATAGTTCCTTCTCTAAACTTTTGCACAATACAGCTGTGCTCTATTAAACAATGACCTTGTTCCGGAGAAGAAGTAGCTGCGCTTCACTGAACCTAAGCGTAGTGATTTGCAAAGTCTCCTCAAACCTTTCGAAGCAGATAGCAGAATGTAAGACTGTTGTTAGAAAACAAACAAATCAACTAAGAGACTTTCTTCCAGGAAGAACACCTTCAAGCCTTGAATAGCTACTGCAGGAGTCAGCTCGAGTTTATGTGAAAATATTATTTTCTGAATATACTCTGTCATCCTGCTACATGGCCTGGGATTTCAATGTACAGCCAGAAAAAAACAATGCTTTGGACTATTGGTAGATGAAAATAGTAGAATTGTCAATAATGCTGCAGAGAATGCAGAAGTATTCTGCAAATGTTTTTGTTTGCATGTGGTAAAATGTCAGAGCTTTATTATAGTCTGTATCAGTGGGAAAATATTTTCCCCTTATCTTTCTCAAAGAAGGATTTTACGCTATAGCTTAAAAATAGTCAAGGAGCTCTTTGTTGATTTTCAAAAAGCTTACAACATCATGGGATTTCTAGAGAAGTATGCGTTAATATTCTGTTACTATCAGTGTGACAGCTTGACAGTGATATGGCTTAGTAATGGCATAGCTGATGTGGGAGTCATCTAATCAAAACTGAAGGACATGGGATATAATCAGTGGCACTTCCAGAGAAAGGTTGACAGAAAATAATTGTGTTGATGCTAGGCTCGGACTTACGTGCGAAATGAAGCATGGCGCTGCATGAGGTCTTGATTAAGAAATTTGAGTGAGAGTAGATCAACCGGGGATGTGCAGAGAGATGCAAAGCAAGTCTCACAGATCTAATCTAGCTGAGGAACCAGCAGGGGTGCCAGTTGCTGGTGTGGACCTGTACAGATTGGGTCTGTCCCCATGGGAATTAACACTTCTTTTTGAATGACCTTAACCAACACTTAAAATCGTCACTGTCTGATTTTACAGATGGCACAATATTGGGGTAAGTGATAAATAACAGAAGGAAGAGACAACAGGGAGAGTGAGCTGAGCTCATTCATTTCATTTTAGTATGGGCATATCTGGGAGCAAAGGTACTGGCCATAATAAGAGGACAGTGTTTGCCTTGAGATTTTTGGCACCAAAAGAATTGATGAGTATAGAGGAGAACCTTCGTAAGAAGAGACCCTTGCATGGTGCTGGGACTTAAAAGGACTCAGTCCGTCCTTGTATTTACTAACTGATCCTTGTATGTGTATATTAAGTATGAGTGAAGAGATTGTGTTAGTTCTCGGTGACTTCTTGGGGTAAAAGTTTTGGAGCAATGATGTGCTCCATGCTGCTGTCCACATCTCCAAGGACGTGGTCTCAAGCAGAGCCATGAAAATGTTTAAAAGATTAAAGAACATTCCACAGCAGAAAGAGTTGGTGACACCAGTCTGTTTGCCAAAGGCTAAGACTGGTCCAAATGCATGAGAAATATCTAGATAGTAGTAGTGAGCTCCCTGTTCTCCTGCACAAGAAAGTAGCAAACTCAAAAAACTGCATTAGAAGCAGAAATTCAAAATACTACATTAGAAGCAAGATACAGCTATTTTTTACTGTGATAGTGGCTGAACACTGAAACGACTTGGAAAGCGTAATGGAAGATTTACCATTACTGCTTTCCAAATCAAGACTGGATGTAAAAACACAAAAAAGCCTCCACCCTAGGACCTGCGGCCTGTGTGAAACTGAAAGTCAGAGCTCAGGAAATGACAAGGGGCTGCATCTGGACTGCGAATCTATGGCTCAGTTTTGGGTGGCCTTCTCATTTCTTCCCACCTGTGTGGGGTGTCCCATGACCTTCTTCCTTCCCGTGTGGATCCCACCCAACCTGGGGAAGTGACCTGGGACTCCCAGGGTCAACAGAGCTGCATAAGTAACAGACAAAAATTTTAAGTTTCACGGCTAATTCATTGATGAGAAAGGAGATGGGGTGAAGGCAGAGGGCCTGTTAAGTCCAAACTCCAGCTCCAGACAGGGTTGCTGAAAAGTCTTCAATTTTTTTTCTGGCTTTGAGAGGCCCTCTGACTATAACTATTGCTAGATTGGCCATGCCAGAAACAACTTATCTGAGAGGTGGATAAGATTTCAGAAGAGCCTTATCTTTCCTTTAGACATTGCGATACAAATGACAAATAACCTGAACTCGTTTCTCTCCTTCTCCCCACTGCATTTCTAGTTGAGAATATACGCTACAATGAAGCCTAAATTGCATCCGCTCTTCAAAGCACTTGAAAATGCCTATATTGAATTGGAGCTCGGGTTTGGCTGGCTGTGGGAAGCAGTCTCCACCTGTGAGGGCTAATTGTAAGGAAGGCAGCAGCGTGTTTTTAATATAAGTTCATTTGCCCAGTGGCATCAGATCTTCCCTTGACTATTACCATCTGTGTCTGAGTGAAAATATTTTGACCTCTACTTTCCTCAAACCTCTTGCCCTTCTGAGCTAGGACTACGTCACAGAGTACAGATATTTATGTGAGAAATGTATCTGAATACAGGCAGTACATCACTGCTTTCTTTTCTGCGCCGATGTCTTCACTGAGGCTCAGATAACTTGATTTGGCACTATTCACTGCTAAGTTTTCCATACCAACCACAGCTAAGCTTTGTTTAAAGGAGGTTTGCTGAAGCTGTGCTGAAAGTGAGTTTAAAGGTTCACAGCCTTTGGAGCTGATCCAGGCAGCTCTTTGTGCTTTCAACTCCCTTGGAAACTATTAAGGCCTGGGAGAAGATTTGCATGAGCAGGTTCCCCCCCCTCGGCCTCCGCTCACACACAAAGGGGAGCAGGGAGCAATGGCAGGGAATGAGCCGCTGTGGGCGAGATCCATCGCCCTCCTCCGGGCGCTCTTATCTGCGCCTCTTCCATTTCACTTTAGTAGCACTTGGTACGCGCGAAAACGGTGGCGCAGGATGCAAGACAGTGAAGAATCAGGTTCAGGCTGAAGTCGTTTTAGGGATAAGTGATTACAGCACTGACTTTGTGCCCCTGGATTGTGACAGTCAGAAAGAAGGAGGGTAATTTTGCACAAAAAATGAGGCAGCAAGTCACCCTTACCCCTATGCGTAGCCCTAACTGCTTCAGCAACAGCTGCACCTGCAGCACTTAATGCCAAACACACTACTTTGCATAGTGCACCTGCTGTAGAAAATATACTCGGTGTCCCCCCAACTTTCTTCTGCAGTAAGCTCCTTGCTGAGGAAGCAAGAGGCTGGACTGATGTGAAAGTTATTTTATAGTATCTGGTACACTTCGGCTCTCTGTTCTCTCGGGCAGAAGAGAAAGTATGCTTTCCCTGGTCACCCTCTGACCTTGGAGCTCATGGAGAACTTGGTGTTTACCCGAGAAATACCACCAAAGCTAGCAACTTGCCTCTGGTCTGAGCAGTGAAGGATTAGTTTAATAAAAGATCACTTTACCTTCCTCAAAGGCATCATCTTCTTCGCTGGGTGCAGCCGGATCCTCTTGAACGTGCTGCATGGTGGCTGGGACGCAGCTCGAGGGAGCAGCCTGAGCAGCCCGTGCTTGAGCTGGTTCCTACGCTACAGAACGACTGTTTCCTTTCACCAGTTTCCTAAACATTTTGGTGGTAGCAGCTTCCGCATCTGCACTTACGAAAATAGACTCATTCATATGAATAACTCTTCTCGCTCTTGCTGACAGCGGATCAGTTTTGAGGCGGGATGTTCCTAACGCTGAGAGGGGAGTTAGATCTGAGAGGAGGTGCGGGCAGGACGGGCTCCAAAAGCGCACTGCCCTCACTGCCTTCTTGCAGCCAGCACTGCTGTGCAGCAGCAGTGCCAGCCCCGAGCGTGGGGGCTTTGCATATGAATGTGGATCCTTTCTGCTGCTGGGGAATAACTCACACTTGTCCGTCCGCTGAGCAGCCCAGTTTCACTGCAGGGACCATCTGACCAGAGTACACTCCTTGCTCTCTCTATGGCATGTGTTCACAGGATTTTATTTTTGATTTATCAGGGCAATAGTGAGAGCACTTTTGCACCTGTGTGTGACAACTTGGACAAGTTGAAAAGCTATAGGCAACGCTTGTTGTCTCATGGACAGAATTGTTAGCAGGGACGTAAGCTTCCCCAAGTCATCATTTTGGGCATACTACCAAACTTGAGGACCCTGTCCCATGATAATACAAAAATATCTGAAGTAAAGCTTGCTTGTTGTCAGTAGTAGGCATAATATTTGAGTATTTCTGTCAGTGCTAGTTCTGCATCACTTTGGTGCTGTCAGTGGCTGTATTTTCTGATTTTTATAAAGCAAGTGGACTCTCTTCTGCCAGGTCTCAGTTCCTATGAAGACCATGCCCGCAAAACAGTTTCCCTCTAGACCTGCACAAAATACATTTAGGCTTCAGAAATGCTTGGGCCTTGAGCAGTCCTGCTGGCTTCACTGGGCCACTCACATGTGTGCATGTGTGTGCACATAGAGGCCTGGGGCCCAAGACTGGTCATCTCTCAGGTCCCTGCTATCGGAAGGTAGTCTATAATGGCAATGAACTCGTACTGAGCTTTGATTTCTTGGTCTAGTAACGCATGTGTCACCACACCCTTGGAAGAGAGACTCTCAGCTCAGCAGTGATGTTCACTGCGGCTTCCAACAGATAAGTCATGAGCAGCTATAATGAGCTTGTCCTTAATTATTAGGTTTTTTTAAAAAGAAAACTCCAACACTAGGTTTCTGCAAGGCTGCAAATGGAGACAGCCAGTCTCTTAGGCAGTTCAAGGCTTAAACAAATGCAGATGGAGAAGAGAGAAGAGAAGAGAGAAGATGAGGCAAGTCCATTTAGACCATCTAACCCAGCCCCAGCACTGGCCTTAGGTCCTTGCTCACTAATTCCTGCAGCAAAAGGAAGCGCCCAGGGAAGTGCTGGAGTCACCGTCCCTGTCAGTGCTCAAGAAATGTGTAGAAGAGGCACTTAGGGGCATGGTTTAGCAGGCAGAGTGGTGATGGCTTTAAGGTTGGACTCGATGATCTTGAATGTCTTTCCAACCATAAAGATCCTATGATTCAAAACCTGTGGCAGAACTTTCGGCCAGGAGAGCCGGACTGCCTTGCAGCAGCACTCCCCCTTCTCCCTCCCCATCCTGTGTGGCCTCTCAGCCGAGCATCCCTTGTGATGCTGTTTTGCTGAGGGCACGGAGCTGGATTTCTTGGCTGGAATGCTGGAGGCAAGAGCCTGCGAGGATCACTGTCATGGTGTGGTGTGCTGTGGCTGCTGAATAGACTTAGGGAAATCACTTCTCCTTTCTAAATGTCTCTCTCCACTCTTTTTCTGATCTCATTTATTTGAAGTGATTTTTTTTCAAGCAAGGTCCATATCTGGATTAGGTGTTAGCTGCACTCTGCTGCACTCAACAGGCACATACCTCTGCCTCGGAAAGGTCTCCTGCAGCCTAAGTGATAGCAAGGCAAAGAAGAAAGTGGTGAAAAGAGAGAGGCACCGTCACAGGAGGATGAGAAGATATGGAGTAGAAGGAGGGAGCAATAAAAAGTAAAAATAAAGGAAAGAGATGTCAGAACAGAAACAATAAAATAGTGAAGGGCCAGATGCAGTGAAAAACACTGGTGTGGAGGGAGGGCAGCCCACTGCAAGGGGAAAGGGCCCCTCCAAGTGCCACCGGCGCACGGGCGGGCAGGGCCAGGGTGCTGCACGGCTGCAGACTGCGGAGGTGCTTGGGGTGGAGCGGCCAGAACACGAGGAGGCTGCTGGGGGGAAAGGCAGGGGAGTGCCGAGGGCCAGCGAGTCACGCCATGCGCCTCGCACGGAGACACCTCCCGCCACTGGTGTTGCTCCGGCAAGGGCAGCCCTTGCCGCAGCACTGCCTCGAAACGGCGGGAGGCTGCGCGGGAGCAGTGTCCGACCCCGCTGAGCCGGAGGGACCTGCCGTGGGCGCCGCGGAGCGCGTTCCGGCCTGTGACACCTGTGCAGGCTTCGGCGTTCCCGCAGAGGCCCTGGGGGAGATTGGGAAAAAGATGCCCTATAAAAGAAATGTGCGCTGCCTTGCAAATGTAGCTCATTTATGAATTGAGCATGGGAAGTTTTAGCCATTTACCATTTCCTTCAGAAGCCTGAAGGAGCAAGCAACGCTGTCCTGGTTATTGTGCCATTTCCCCTTTGTGCTACATTTCCTGGGGACTTGAAGTTATTTCCTTGCACACTGTTTTCAGTCAGCCCATCCGGAAGCATGTTACCTTGACAGCCCTTTTTTCTTTTATTTTCGGGCATTAAAAGGCATCAAAAGCTGTCCGCTTTCCCGAAAACAACTGTCACCAGAGCGAACCCCCCAGCCGGGCTGGTGATGAATGGCAATGACGCAGCCTCCGCTGCGCGGGCACAAAGAGGAGTCGCTTTGATTCGTTCCCGCTTGCCGCTTGGTCCCGATGGCACCCTCAGCATGCCAAGCACCTCCCGGAAACCCGTCCCAGGGCAGCGCGAGGCTCTTCCTCGCCAGGGGGAACAACTTAACATGTACAAAGTGGCCCACGTCACCCGGGCGCCAGGGCTATGAATTTTTGCCATCAGGATTCATGCTGGTGTCTTCGCTATTTACCCCCTCAGCTGTCTGATCTAACCCATTTATTTGGTTAGATCCTGGGTTATTTCGAAGCACCTTGGCTTTTCTTTTGCTTTCTGTACCCCCCAGAAGTGCTTCTATCTTGTTCTTGTAGAGCTGTTGCAAAACACTCTTTGCCCGTTGACTAATGAGCCCTTCTCCCCCCAAACCCCGAATTGATCCTGCAGTCACTGCAAAGCTGCCGCGCTTTTCGTGTAACCACATCTGATGTTGCTGTCAGAAAAGGCCACCACCCATCCTCTGAGAACCAGTCAGCACCATGAGGGGAAGCAAGGGAAGTGTCGAAAACAAGGGTGGATCGCGCAAGAGGAGACAGCTTGTAGAGCAGCTCGTTTTAGCTCACCTTGACCCTATTCTTCTTCCCCTGAAACCTAGGGAAAAGGATGCCAATCTCGCTGATGTCTGCAAGCTGTGATGTCTTAGCAGCTACAGGTTAGCTGAGGCCGTGTGTTATGTGGATTTCCCCATATTTGCGATTTTGAGAGTCAGATCCTCTCCACAGGGCAGTTGTATGGGTGTGAGTAGGATCCTCAGGCAAATAGACCAGACCCAAGCTAGACACCCTCATTGTCTTCAACATGTGATGAAAATAACAACTTAGCTCTCACACAGAGCACAGCAGCGGCATCACGGTAGACCTGCAGCCCAGCAGGGCAGCACTATCTCTAGCATCATAAGTTCTGATAGTGCAGCCAGGGAAGCTGCCTTCGGTGGTGAAGGGCTGGCTTCTCACCTGGCTTTTTGGTCTCCCCAAGAAAGGTATCTGACATACCAGGGAAGGACAATATTTTGTCTTTGTGGCATTTGTTCATTCGTTGTTTATATTTTCTGTGGCAAATCCAAGATGCAATACCAACAAGCCCTATCAGGTAGTAAAGATGAGTGGAAATAAGATATGAAGATATGAATAAGATATGAACCAGATATTTTGTTTTCAGATCCAGATCAGGGACTAAGAGCCAAAAGAACCTTAATGAAAAANAGATGAGTGAAAATAAGAATTTCTGAACCAGATATTTTGTTTTCAGATCCAGATCAGGGACTAAGAGCCAAGAGAACCTTAATGAAAAAAAATGTAAAAAAGTGTGACATTTGGCAATGCCTGATGGGGTTGTTCTCCCCCTACACTGAATGACCACCATCTCCAGAAGCAACAGCAGAGACACGAGCCAGCTCTATTCTGTCCTGTTATGCCAGTGCAGAAGGGAGGTGGGTTGCACAGTGTCTGCACTATCCTCATCCCTCCTGTTCCCTAACAGCGGTCATCTACCACTGAGGACAGCTGGGAGTGCTGGAAAGCAAAGCCTGATTTCAGTGCCCATTGGGGAGTCGCTGTGTCTCCAGGAAAGCCTGTGGCACGGGGTATCCACAGCGCTGCGCTGGGGCACTGGTGGAGACCATGGCGAGCCTACTCCTAGCGCTGTGCCCATCGGCAGTGACGTGTCCGGGCCTCAGATTAGGTGCTGGAGAGCAATGACAGTTTTTCTTCTGATGCTTTTCCTTGGATATGTGTGAAATGGGTGAATGCAGCCCCCAAACCCACAGACCCTCGGTTGTGCTGCCTGCCCAGGTGGGTTGAGTTAGGGCAGGCAAACATTGAGGACCAGAAGAAATCCTTCAAAAGCAAAGGGGAAAAGGGTACATTGGGGTCTCCCATGGGCACCTGCAAGTACGGGCAACCTTGGGCACAGCTCTAAGCCATCCAACAGCAATAATATCATGTCTCTCTGGCATTTATTCCTCTTTGGTCAAGTGTCACAAATTCACATGGGGCTTTCTGCCTGTTATGTTAGTGCCCAGGCCCATTACTCAGCAGGGGAAAAGCTATATGGGAAACAAGGAAATGAAGTTGAGGGCAAGGTAGCAAATAAAGGGCAGGTGAGTCTAAGGTGGGTAAGTTTGAAAGAGGGCATAGGGAAAGGTGATTAGAGCCAAGCACTCTACAGTGCAGAAAAGCTCCAGTGCAGTTCCCTTGGACTGAGAGAACCTGTAAAAATTTTGCTGCGGTTTCAGTTCTTCTTGTAAAATATCCTCCTCTGAAAGCTCAAGGATTGAGCCATAATGTCTTGTCTAGTCTATCAAGTCTGTTTTGACTCATTTGAAAGTTACAGGGACTCCTGAGACTTAAGATTATATTTAGATACTTTGGATCAATGACTGACTGAGTTTAGTATAATTTTTTTCCTTGCCTGACTCTTGAAACATTTTGCACTTTTTTTTTCCTCTAAAATGAAGCTCCAGAGAAACCTCTACTCTCTCCCTATTTCTGTATAAGAGGACTGGCAGCAGGCCAGGCTGGTAGAGAACATGACTAATTCCATACAACTTTGCAGACATTATGAGCCCTGTTCAGAAATCCTCATGGAGCTACCAAATATATACCACATATTTTGGAGCACTGGGAAAAGGAACGAACTTGAACAAGCTCGAGTGTCCTCTCTCCCAGAGGAGGGGATAAGGCTTTCTGAGGATGCCTGTACTGTATTAGGTGCTGGAGATGAGCTCAATGCATGAGCTAGTGTCTGGAAAAACAAAGTTCTTGTGCCAGAAGGGCACAAGGAGGTCATGGTACCAGACTGGGATATAGCCTAACGTGGGAGCCATACCTGAGCTGTGCAAAAGCCAGGTAGCCTGAGAGCCACAGGTTGGTCTCCTAATGCAACCAGTGCCCATGGTCATCCCAGGCCCCTCTGTTCTGAGTCTATGCGTGGCCTTTCAGTCCATGCCCTGCAGAAATGCACAGCACAGAGCTTCACAGAAAACTGTACTAAAAGAGAGGCGTTCTCAATGGCTCACCATCCAAATAGAACCCTGTCAACTATGATTTTGCAAGGTTCTGCCTTAGCTCTTATAATAGTTAATATATTCTTTAATGCTCTAGGTGATAGAATAGATTTGATCACACTTACTACATTTGCAGATAACACGTTGCTCTGTAGTGCATGTTCAATAGAGTGTACAGAATTAATTTGCAAACTATTCTTGACAAACAGAAGAAGTCGTCTGGAAAAAAATAAATGCAATTCAACAAAGATAGCTGCGAAGTACTATGCTCTAGCAAGAATAATCAGCCTCATACATCCAGGACAAGGAATGACTGCTTAAGTAGCAGTTTTTCAGAAAAGAGGTTGAAGGCAGCCAGTTGCAAGCTAAATGCAAGTCAGCAATAACACCTGGAAACAGCAGACGTTGTGCCATCAGGGATGATCAAATGTGGAGATGTGAGGTAATTGTGTCACTGTGCTCAGGGCTGGTAACACCTCTGCTATGACATCCAGTCTCAGGCATAGGATGGAGAGTGCTTGGTGACAGTCCTGAGGGACCGTTCAACGGGAGTGTTCAGAGAGCCAGAAAACAGGAAAATAAACAAAAGATGAGTGAACTGGAACTATCTGGTTTGAGGAAAGGAGGAGGACATAGCAGCAGTTTTCAGGCCTCTGTGGTGCACAAGACAAGGAACCATGGACATCAGGATGGAAGAAGCAAAAACTGCGGAGAAGCAAGTTAGAAGAAAACTTTCTAAAAGTGAGGAAAATGAAGCAGCAAAAGTGATGGCTGGGATTAGTCACTGCGTCACTGCTGTGTGAATCAGACTACTGCTTTGAACTTGTAAAGCACTGATAGGACTTCTGAAGAACAGACTAGACAAATGTCTATTTGGAATGATATAAGAACATTTATTTTTCCTTAGGGAAGGGCATTGAGAGTAGATAATCTCTTCAGTTGTTCTAAATCCTGTTTTTCTAGAGCAGCTGTTGAGTAACCCTGGATTTCTAGTTGTTGGACTTCCTAGTGATACTTAGCTGAGAACCACATTGCTCCTCTGTTTGAAGGCTACGCTACCGTTGAGGGATTTTTGATTCAGATAGGAAAATATGTGTTGTTTCAATCAATTAAGTATCCCCAGCACCTTTGTCCTCTGTAAAAAATATTCACATTTAGCTGCTTTTGCCTTTGCTCTTTCTTCCTAATTATTTCCACAGCTATTCTTCTGTGATCCAGTGAGGTCATTTGCATCAGCAAGGACTATCAGCAGGGAATCATCTTTTGATGATTAATTTCCAAGGGTGTCTCTCAGCACTACTTAAGAGTTATTCTGTAACTTATTAAAGAGAAGCTTGTCCACAAAATATCATGGTATCTGATGTATCCCTAGTAAAAACAATAAGTTTGCTCAATCCCTAAAAGCATCAAAAACCTTGCATTTCAATAAGGATTACATATGAGTTGTATAATCTTTTTACCTGCTTGAACAAATTCTAGAATTGACCAAAAAGAAGTCTGTGCCATATTCTAATGATTTTGTCAAATTCATTGGGGGCGTTCAGACCTTCTCAATTTTCTCCACCACAGCATGTGTATCTCAAACATTTTTTCCCTGTACTGCTTTGTCTTGAGGAGAGGGGTGAAGCACAGGGGCGAAACTCATCTTATTGTTCAGCTATGTGTCTTCCACCTTAGGCAAAGCAAGTTCCAAGCTATTTCACCGCAGCATTTGCTAATATTTCCATAAAGAGTTCATTTTTTTCCTTTTCTCTCTCCTTCCAAATGAACTATTAGACATTGAGAGGAAGCTCTGGGCATTTAATTTAGGCTCTCGAGTCACGCTGATAAATAAATGGTGTCTGTAGATGAATGCTTCTCTGTCACATTAAATTAATTCAGCTTGTAGACTGTTCAGTTCGGGGCCTTTGTTTTCCTTTGTTGTCCACACTGCGCTTCCGTTGGCCGGGGCTCAGGAGTCAGCCCTCTCGCATCGGCTGCTCTGCCTCTTCCCGCTCCAGCACGGCGCTCCTTCGGCTCCCGGGATACAGACCCCGACAGCCCTGACCCCGGGCTTGCTGCGAGACAAGATTTTCCTTCTGCCAGGGAAGTATTTAGAGAGATTCTCTTGTATTCCCACCAACTGTGGGAAAGGTGGGTGGCTCCGCCGCCGCCTGTGGAGCTACAAAAGGAGCGTGAACACATTGCTCTGAGACAGCCTGGCTTGCCCTTTCGGGGCATCAGGACTGTCAAGTCTCAGTATTTCCTCTGTTTCCTCCTAGCCCGCAATGCATCCCTTTCACTGGCCTTTTAAAATGTTATAAATTGCCGTCGAACACGATTCCGCTGCTCTCTCGCAGAGCACCACTTGCCAGGGCCTGGCAGACGTAAGGAATTGCTGCTGTAAACACTGTTGCAGGCAGAGCTGGGAAATTCAGGGCAAGCCTTTGCCTTGCAAACCTTGTGACAGAGAGGGTCCGAGCGCTACAGCTCCTCTCTACCTGAAGGTCTGTGAAACATCGTCTGCTTCACTGAAAGGCAGAACTTGGTGTAGCTCACAGAGGTGACCACGTACCACGGCTGCTTCACTGCATGGGGACGGTAATTCAGCTGCTGTTTTTTGGCCCAGCCTGGTTTCCACTTTGTTGGTCCTGGACCTAGCTTAAGGGCATTTTCCCCAGGTTACTATATGCTTGCTCCCGACACCAACATCCCAGGGAAGGGATCTGAGCATGTAATTCCTGCCCCCATTGCTCATTCCCATCCTTGCTTTGCACGTGACAGTACTTTTAACTCTGCTGGCATAGTTTGCTGTGGGGTTGCATTAAAACCAGCCTAAGGAGCTTATCTAAGGTTTTAAAAAATAAATACCTGGCTATAAAGGAGGGAAAACCATTCCTGTGGTGGCTGTTTAGGATCTGATATCAGAAGGGATTTTTGCAGAGTTATGGTGCGGATGTTCTAACCTGACTTCCAGGCGACCTTGCGAGAATTCTTTCAGAAAAACGTCCCTGCTTTGTATTTGCAACCTCTTGGTACATCAGTGCCAGCCTGGGAACGAGTTCTCTGAATAATTGCAACAGCAGGATTTACTTCTCTTTTTTATTTTCTGAAACCTTAGAATAAATGCGCAGCTGAGAACGGAAGCTGTGGCAAAGGAAATCTCACCGCAAGGGATCCCCGCCCTGCCTGCCTTCCTCCTTGAGCAAGCGGCCGCAGCGTGCGCCCGCATGGGATGTGCGCGGCGCTCCTAAGAGCCCTCCTGCAGGCATTGCTTCATTCTTACTCCTACGAAGGAGGGCAGACAAATGGATTTCTTTTTAAATTTTTTTAGCACATTTTATCACATTTGATGAAAAGATTGGGAGCCTAGAAACAGCATAATGATCACAGCAGACTAACTGGGCATTTGTGGTTTTGGTTTATGTTTTGAACTGAGGAACAACACTTCTCCCTGCCCCAGAGAGCACACAGGAGTCAGAGGAGGGGATCTGGTGGCCAGCGAAAGCCCGCGGTGAAGAGTCACGTACGCCTCTTCCCAGAGGGTGCACTGGCCGCTGGGTGGATGAGGGTCAGCAACAGCCTTAGGGCACCCTAGACTGGGACATCCCTAAGGCTTTTACACACTTCAGTCAATTCAGAGCAGTTTTGCTATATCCTGAAAACACTTCCATGCATGTGCAGTTCCACACCATCAAACAGGGCAGACATTTAAGGCAGGGAATAAAGAACACCTTTCTTGCCAGGAAGTGACACATCTGCGTGTGCTTAAACTGGCTGCTGTTGACCACATACCCGGACCAAATTTTGCTTGTAAAATGTACCTAGAGCTTTCCACTCACCATACATGGCTAAGATTTCAGTCCCTTGTTATGACACTGCTGCACTAATACTAGGCTGATTCAGAAGAAAATCACCACCTGCTGCATCACTATTTCTTCCACAGCCTTGATTTTCTTAACAGGTCTGTCCTTCATCCTGGCCTTGTTCGCTGAGAGCTGCTTGAGAGAGCCTAACAACACAGAAAAATAAAAACAGCAACAAGAGTTTCACCAAAATATGGCATTATAGCCTGCTACTATCTTTCTTCCTTTTTGCATCTCTTTAATTTTCCATTTCTAACTAGTTTAGCTCTTGGGTAGAGATCCCCTTCCCCAACATATTGAGGCCACTGAGAACAGCAGAACTGGGAGGTAACTTATCAATGTACATAAAAAATAGCTCTGTCTGAAATAAATTCAGTATTTTACGTAACAGTTCAAAGTAATGCTCGTGATAAAAAATCACATAAGCTGGTCGAAAAGAAAGTCAGAAGCTCCCTGGCTTTTGCCCAGGGGCAGAATTCTTGTTCTCGCACAGAATCGCGCTGTGGCTGATTTAACAGCCTTTGGCACAGCCTTCGGCATTGCAGGCAAGGCAGGATGCAACTTCACCATTCTCTGCAAAATAACTTCCCCGATGGCACCAGAGCACTGTGACACACGGAGACGGGAGGCGGCATCGGTGGTGAGCACCTCATTTGGAAGGAATGAAAGAGGCTGCAGTCGCAAGTGTGGTTGGAGGGGTTCCTCCTTTTCCTTGCAGCCCTTGAAGGGAGCTGTGAAGCTGAATTCCAAACTGCAGATCAGTGAAACTGGGTTTCTCAAAAACATCTGAGAAATGTAGAAAATGAGGGCTGCCTGTTTGAAGTACGCTGCCTGTTAGAGCAGAGAAGAAAGACAGCTCGTGACATATTCAGTGCAGTACTGGCTCCATCAGAGCCTTGCTTAATGGGCCAGATTTTAAAATTAATCTCAGTCGAGTCCTGGTAAATGTGAGACTTGCAGGAGATGAAGGAAAGACACTTGTTAGACCAGCTCACACTGCAGTTTCCAGGTGTGACTAGGGGTGTCTGGGAAACTCTGTCCACAAAAGCAGCAGCTGCTGTTCCCTGCTTGGCCCTGTCTGCCCAGAGACCCTCTCCAGCTCCGCATGTTTCCTGGGTGGACAGCCAAGCCCCTGGCCAAAAGGCAGTAACTCAATCTGCATAACCAACTCTGGTTACGGTCATGAACGGGTACTCATGTCGTACATCCTGAACGAAGGCAGAAATGAATCTGAGCCCTCAACTCTTGATTTATTTTTTCTTCCCAAAAGCAAATAGCAGTTGCTTTCTTAGCAACCAAGCAATGTTATTTCTGCCTCCAAAGTTTGCTTTTCCAACTTGCAGCTGATAAACTGAGCAGACAATGCAAAGCGCAGCAGCATGAGGGACCGAAAGCCCAAGATGGGAAGGAAACATCTGAGAGTTTTGTCAAACAAGAGTTTAGGAAACAGAGATCTCCAAGGAGCTTTTCTCTTCATTTCTTCATCTTTATCAAGATTTAACCTCTGCCTGACTTATCTGACTGATAGTCCGACTCCTTTTTGTCTTTTTCCATTCCATGAGATTGGGATGCTGTATAATGCACATCTATCAAAGCACCTTTTCCAGTTGCCCACTCACCCCTGTACTCACCCCTGTACTGAGTCTAGCAACTTGAGTCTGACTCGAGACAGACAAATGGCCTCGTCATGCAGATCAACATAAATCCCTGGAGAATCCCCATTTCCCATCCGTCCGTGCAGGGCTTGCGGGTTACAGTGTGTCTGAGTAAGGCTGTTGCCATTTTCAAGGCCCAAACTCAACTTTCGAAGCAGCCAGCTAGCCAGCAATTAATCTATTTAGAAGCAGATCTGTATTTTAGAAGTGAAATGAATCACAAAAGCTGATGTTGTCAGATATTCTTTTTGTTTGGTGGTCAAGGTTCTTTATAAGAAGAAGGCAGCTCAGTGTGGGAAGATCCCAAACTACATTAAGAGCATATTAGCAACTGAAGGAACAAGCCAGGGCTATCAATTTGCAGGTTTGACTTTCTTAGTCGCTTCTCTTTCTCCAGAGGGCCTCTAGCGTAGCAACGCAAGGAGTTTTAGCCCTTGTTCTCCTGTTCTTCATTTCATCCTCAGGTAAAGCCAAGCAGTGGGGTCTCCTTCCCTCTGCCGTTTGCCTATGGAAAGCCCTACGCGGTCCATGGAGAGCGCTGTCTCCTGCACTGCTTGGGGAAAGGCACTGCGAAGCAGAACTGGGCTCTTCTCTTGCCTGAGCTGTGTTTAAGATGCTGCTTCCTGTGCTCTACAAGGGAGGGCTTCCCAAGGGTACATAAATATATTATAGCGCAGCAGAATGCTCAATAATTAATTTTCAGGAAGGAGAAGATTTTATTTCAACCAGAACAACACAAAAAGCCTCTTGGATTCTCCCTGCCAGTGAGCAAAAAGCCAAGGCAATTCAGTCTGAGAGCTGTAGAGACCAAGTGTCAACCATCATGTTCTGAGCTCTGCGCAGTGACATCCTGTGCCCATTCAGGGGCAAATACAATTTTCAGTGTTATTTCTCAGTAACAGAAAGACTGATTCTGTCAAGCAGCTGATCCTTTTTCAGTCCTTTTATCTTATTTTACAATTAGAAATGTTCTTAAAAGGTGTCAGAATTACACCAGCTTGGAGAATCACAAGATTCTTCTCCATCAGCAGTAAACTAGTTCACTTGGAGTGTCCCTCTCTTCCCATATGCAGTCAATTGGCAGTTGGAAAATTGTGTGTTTTTACTGCACTGTTGCTACTTCACACATATGGTGACTAACTACATACTAGCTTTAATGAGTTAATGAAACACAAATAGGATCTCATGACGGTCTCTTCTGGGGACAAATCAGTCTTCTTTTCCTGGACATTTTGCATGGAAGAAAGAGAAGAGGCAGTTACGTGCCTATCAAGAAGATGACTATGTGTTATAGCTAGTTCAAGAGAAGAAACGGGAAAAGAGGAGGGATTTCCTAATGGTATGTGAAACCTTCATAAGCAAGGAATACGCTACAAAGCTAATTACTACAGTATTTTCCTGCATGAAAGGATGTATATATAGAGGATTCTGACGGAATGACCTGTAAGGGACCTATGCTAAATATAGGTCATTAATGATATACGACACACTATACTAAATTTTACTCTTCTTTCATTGTCTTTGATGGTGTCATGTATCAACCGGAACGAGGGTATTATTTGGCTGTCATATGGACGTCATTATGGTTAGGTGAGTATATTAATTTTACATGGATGCTCAAAGTGCCAGCTGACAAACAGTGCCATAGACGTAGCACATCAGCCTCGTTTTCTGTTGTTACTGACCCTTACAATGCTTGCACGGTGTCACTTGGCATGTAATTCCTAACCAGCTTCACCAAGCAAGTATCTGAGGGTGAGATAGGGCAAGGCCCAGCCACACGGAGCCACTGAAGAGCTGATGTCCCAGAGAGGTGAAAGAAAACCGCAGCTGCTGCGTAGTCCCCAGGGCACAAGATAATAACGAAAACAAAAGCCGGGCATGCTGGCTTTTGGCCTAACTGTTAAGGCTGAATCCAGGAAGATTTCAAGTGATGTTGTCTTTTCCTTACAGGTTTATCCAGGGAGTGGGGAAATCAGAGACCGGGAGGTCTCATTTAGTGAGACTGCTGCAATTAAAATGCAGAAATAAGAGCCTAATTTCTGTGCGTTTGGCAGACAGTGGTGGTACTATTGCCCTGCAACAGGCACTGAGAGGGCTTGGGGAAGAGGCAAACTCATACCCTGCTCTCGGTGAATCCACGGGCAGCTCCAGGAGCACAGCAGGCAGCGAGTCCTCTCACAGCCCCACGGGCTCTTCCTTCCCTTGTTCCTGCTGCTCGTAGCCATGCATTAGAATAACCTTTTTATTATTATTATTTTTCACGTTCCTGATGATAGCCTGGTGATGGTGGAAAAACACCTCTATTTCATGTAAGTGTTCTGTGAATTTTTATGGCAGCTGTTTTAGAACTCATTTTGGTTAGTTTCCTCAGATTTCCCTAATCTGAAATGCTATGCATTCCTATAATAAAGATGCTACTCACAGCTAGGAGGCATTTTTCATACATTATTTATTCATTTATTCTTTGTGATGACTGTGGGAGGTGTTATGAATCTATGATAGGAGACCTGGAGGTAGACTTGTTTGCTTTTAGTACTGATTTCTTCAATGTGATTAAAAAGAAACTCTCTGCTTGCACAGGCAATAAAGTTACTGAACTTCTCTTTTCACCTAGATGGTGAAAATTTTGATTTTTTTAATTTCCCCCATCAAGGAAGCAATGACTGCCAGCACAAGCATACAATGTGATTTCTCCAAAAGACACAAAGTTACTAGACTAGAGCTGTTCTCATCACTTGCAAAATGAAGCTCCAGGAAATATGCGTTTAGAGGACAAAATCAGACATTTAGGAGATTAAATTTGCATGGAGTATAAAAGTGAAAAATTTAATCTGAGCCTTACCTCAAAGTCCTGGATCTGGTATAATATCTAGTATCTACACCCCACTCCAAATCCAAATGAAATGTTAGGAAATGCCCTCACTCAGAGTTTGTTTTTGCCTATGGCCGAAGTACAGACTGCAAATGAACAGATAAGCTAGCTGCAAGGGAATAAATGAAGGCACATCTTCTTGGACTCTTTATAGCCCTATGGTTTCAAATTTCCCTCGGCACAAAAGCACAAATCAGACGGTACCAAAACCAAGCCAAACCAAAAAGAACAACCACAGAACCCACCAACCTGAGCGTGTTGAGGGCACTGAGGAAAGCCCAGGGGAACAGGCCCCACAACGCAGCCGTCACCCTCCCCAGCCCGAAACACGCTCCCTGAGCCAAGGGCTTAACACCAGCTGCTTTTGTCTAGTGCTTTCCTCTCCTTAGCTTGCATGAATTCACTTCTGGCCCTGCTCATAATGTTCCCTGTAATAAATTGTTGCATTGTGTTTCTTAAAACTTTACTTGCGCAACTATTGAGTATCTAGTGCTGATGGAAAGGACAGGTACAGGATGTTCCAGAGTTAAAACCTCCTTTATTCAGCAGCCCGCAGGAGGTTAGGGAGCCTGCAAGCTGCGCGTCCCGTGCTGCAAGATAAAAACTGCCTTTAGAGGCCTCTTACTTTAAAAATCAATGCTGGCAGATGGAGGGAGGCCTCTCCTGTGCTCCCAACCTATATATAGTCATGTAGCTATCAGGCACACAGAATAAAATGGAACATCAAATAAATGCTCAAAAACCTATTAATTTCTTTGCTTTGCTTTCCCGAAAGGATACTAGAGCAGCCACCACTAGTCCTACAAATAGACAGGCCTCCTTTGCACAGCTGTCAGTATTTTGTACTTGAGCTATTGAGCTAGCCTGTAGAGTGTTTCTGAGGAAGAGGAAGGTGCTAAGGCTTTAACCACCACCCCGCTCCCTGCTCTTGGCTTTCGCCCATGCCCTCAGTGCAGAAAGTGGCAGGCAAACAAGTGTGATGTGTGATGAAGACAACATCAAATACTGTGTGATCAAATATTGTATGAAGACAAATTTTGTGATGAAGACAATATCAAATATGGACAATTCTGTTTCATCAGAAGTTACAGCAAATCTGTAGGAATTGTATTAGAATTCTGAAAAGGATGTAGTTCTTGAAACACCCATTATTCACTCAGATGCTTTTTTAATAGCTGAGTTTATTATGCTTCCTAGAGCAAGATGACAGTCACTTGCACTTAAACAACTCCATTACCTTTGACGATACTCATAATGTACACTACTCTGAGTAAGACAACATCCAGATCCAAAATGTTTATTCCAAAACTTTTGGCAATTTATGTTAGGCCTTGAACAAAACGAAGTGGAGAGTATGACCCGAAGCTCTCAAGTCTCTCCTGCACAAAAGGCACAGAAAATACTGCTGTCCAGAAAGATCTCCTAGAGGCATATGCTCTTAACTGAGACACTGCTTGAGAATCAGCCCTATTTAAAGCAATGAAGATTGAAGCTCTATGAAAATATTTATTGCTATAGCTTTCTAAGTGCATCTTTTTTGGTACCAATTCCCTCCCCTGTTATTCAGCTAATGGGAATTTGCTGATTGACTTCAGCGGCAGGAAGCTAGTTCCAAAGGCGATTTTCTATTACTACTCCTTAAAAAGATACCAACAAAATGAATGAACAAACAACCTACAACAAGAAAGATCCCCAAAATACCCACAGTGGACACACATAGCTTTATATCTGGAATATAGTTTATATATTGGAATACAGTTAATGGTGATGAAGCTATTAAAGTGCTGGCACTGATGGCTCTGCAGATGTGTGGGCAAGGGCTGTGTCCTGGCAGGGCGAAATTGTGGGAATTGCCCTACATTGGTGCTCCCTCCTTAGTGAAACACCGGAAGAAACTTTATGGAGAGGTGAGGGCATTGCAGAACTACACAGAGGCCCCTGGGTGCCCCAGCTAGGCAGTAGGTGCAGCTGAGCTGATTTTCTGCCTGAAGGAAGGGAATAAGAGTAAAGGAACCAGGAGGGAAGGAAAACTGGAGAAGTAGTCAAGCCGCAACAGCTACACGTGAAGCCCCTCGCCGGGCTGAGACCAGTCGGCTGGATAGAAGACGTCAGAGAGATGTGATGCTGAAATACCAAAGTAAAATTAAGCTAATCTGAAGTTTAAAATCTTTTTTGTTGGAAAAGCCTCCCATAATGTTTTGTATCTCTGAAAACTCCCTCTGTGAAGTTACTGAACTTCTGGCAGAGGCAAAAATTATTCGTTCTCCTGACGCATGGCAAGGTCCCTCTTCACAGATGCTGCCTAAGTCATTCCTACTGCCTTCTGGAGACCCGCATGTTCCCAGACAGCCTGTTCTCCCTCGTCCTTATCTCCACCCCTAGAAAAGGGTGCCAGAACTCTCCCCCAGGCCAGGTCTGCTCTTTAAGGCCAAGTGTCAACGTAATGTTTACCGAAAAGCAAACATGTTTAACTCACATCCACTTTAAAACATATGTCTTGATTAGAGATTTTATTTTTCTTTTGCTTTTCACAATCAAGGTATTTAGGATCCCTTTAATCCTAATAATTTCAACCTTTTCCCCCAAATTCTTCTTTTAATTTTCTTTTTTTTTAATAAACCGTAACAACATAAAAACAAGGGCTGTTTCAGGAAGCAAAAAGGCACCTTGGGAAGCGTTAGGCTTTTGAGCCCAACGTGCCCTGTGATGTGAAGCACAACGCGCAGCTCTCAGCTCTGTGGAGCAGCTGGAGATGGGATCAGCCACTGCTGAGGGCTCCCAGCCCCGCTCCGACCCCACATATGCTGCTGCTGGGGAGCAGGTTCCAACTGCAGCCGCAGCCACAGCCTCACCTGGGGCTCTGGTTCAGCTCTGCCTCTCGCCGGCCCTTGGTGTCGTGTTGTCCCTTGGGTGTCACTGGGAATCAGGCTGCCAGAAAGCGAGGTGGAGAGAGGCTGCTCCTGCGGGAAGCCTCAGAGGGAGAGACTGCTCTGCACGCGGCAACAAGGGGCAGAGCTCGGGTGTCTTGTGGCAACGAAAGGGCAGGGTGATGCAGCTAAAACATGTCATGCATTACCTGCTATCACCTACTGCTGGTAATCTTTGTGAGCAAAGGATATCTTTTTACATAAGTAAAGGGTTATTAAAAACAGTACTTGAGAAAAGAAGAGCCAGGCAGGCTCATAGCTAAGAAATAAGTCAGGTCAAACTGGGAAAGGCTCAATGCCCAGCTGCAAGTGCTAGAGCATTGTGATCAGCAGTGCACATGGATGATGCTGTGTTGTACTGCTTTAATTAATTGCTGCTTAGAAATGTCTCGCTGAGAAAACAGAGAAAAGCCATCAAGTAGCACTGAGTTGTTTATTTGCATGAATGCCGCAGCAGGAGACCTGTTTTGTGCAAGGCTTGATATCGCAGCAGGGACAGGATGGTAACAAGGGAGCGCTCACCCAAGATTGCAAAGAACGGTCCAGCAACCCCTAGCAGAGGAAAAACACTCTTGGGTAAATGTTGTGCGTGACTCCTTAGTGTCATAGGGAGGTTTTGACAGGAACAGAGCCTTTCTGTGTCTTACCAAACCAGGGGCTGGAGTAAAATGTTTGCCAAAACTTTTAGAAAGCCATTCCTGGATATTAGCCACAAGGGGTAGGGCTGTTCGGATGTTTCTGCTGCTGCTTGCCTCATGAGGGGTCATGTGACCAGGTTTTGGGGTGATCATCAGTTTTCCTCCCTAGTTTTTCGTATGGTGAAGCTGCTGATGTCCTACAGCACGAGTTTTTTTTTTTTTTTTTTTTTTTTTTTTTTTTTTCCTGTAGCTTTTCTGTCAGTATCTATGTTCTGGAAATTTCTAAAAAGCAATACTAAAAGGTAAGGTTAGTATCAAGTATACTGATTTTTAAAGCTAGCATAGTCTGTGAAAATAAATCGCCAAGAGGGAATGCAACAGTTCAAATGTATCCGTAGGGTTTTACTGCCTGGATCTCATCAGGATGAGTATGACTCCAATGCCATGCAATGCACTGGGCTGATTCAGGAATGGCAGTCTCTGCGAGCCTGTAAACTCAAGAAAGAGGTCAGGAAAGGTGGTTCAGAAAATAAGTTTTTTAAAAGTACATAAAATAAATCAAATAAAAAATCATCTAAAAGTTATTTAAAAAAAAAAAAAAGCTCTTGCCCGCTGGGAGAGAATGACGGCAGAGCGCAGAGCAGGGCCTTGGGGGTTATGTGCTGTTCCTGGGCCCAGTCCTGCCCTGGGCGCGAGGGCACGGCCCGTGTGGCTCTTCCCCAGCTGCTGCCATCCAGCCTTCCCAAGCCCTGGAGCAAATGAGGGAGCGGGCTCCAGCAGCACAGCCGGCAACTGATGCAAACGCTTTCGTGGGGGATGCTAAGCCCTGCGACGCCCTTGCTGTGCATGTGAGGCATCCCAGCAATTGCTGAAAAGCAGCTGCCAGAGGAATTTCCTCGGGCACATCCTACGTCTGCAGTAAACTTTTAGGAATCAGGAAGGGACATTTATTACTTAAGTGTGGGACTGTGTCATCTAGGGGCACAAGTCACAACTTGTAAATTTGCCCTTTTGATACCCATGGCAGCATGACTCTATCGGCAGAAGTTTGGAGCTTTTAGACTAGAAAATTTTAGCAGTCTTTGAAAAGATTTGTGCACTGAGTTAAATGAAACTAGAGGGTTATCTACCTGCATAACACATGGTCTGTTAAAGTAAGGTGTTCTTTTCAACCTGACAGTTGAAACTGGGGCTAGAAAGTCTGTGGCACTTCACAAAAGGAGCAACTGGTACAGCCCAGGTAAGGCTTTTCCTCAGTCCTCATCGACCATAGGGCTCCAAGACCCATGGTCACCAAGCCTGAGGGTTCAGCTTGTTTGGTGCCTCTGTTCAAGGCCAGATCTTCAAGCAAATGCAGCTCTTCCTGAAGCAGCAAAATAGCCAGATTTTTGGGGGGAGAAAGGGAGGAAGGACCCAGATTGGAGTTGTTGAGCAGTTAAATGTTTAGACTTTCTAAAAAAGGGGTCTACAATGATTTCTAACTTTGCCTTCCTAATTATTTCACTGACACCCTTTTTTAATTTCTCTGCTAAAAGGATATAGGATATGACTCTTCTATTTTCAAACACTACCATCACGCTTCCTGTAAGGAGAGTGGTAATTGTCTGCAACTTCTGACTGCGATGAAGTATGTAACGATGTAATCGTCTTTATACATCCTAGTGATGTACAGTGCATTAAGGAAAAATGATAGAGATAAGATCAGAATAACTTGGAATCAGAACATTTCAAAACTTGGCAGAGAATTCCCTTAGGAAGTTTACATGGAAAGGAGCGTGATCCCCCAAATGCTGCAGTTTGTTTCCAAAACTATAGCAGCAACGTGCAATAATTCCATAATATTTTGATTTGTAAGGAAGCAAATAACATACACAAGATACTATTGCTGTAGCACATCCCTTGGCAACACCTCCCTTAAGAGAGAGAGAGAAAGGAGAGAAAGAGGGGGAAAAAGAAGGGAATATTCAAATTGCTTGAAGATATGTAGGGCCAGAATTCAGTGCTCAGAAAAGGCACTTTAAGCACTGCTTCTTTTACCTTTCCTCCCTCAATTCATCAACATGTGTTTGTAGAAACCCGGTTGTATCCAGGCAGAACAACATTTTTTTTTTTTAGATCTTCTGAGTCAATAATAATTTCTTTGGGCTCTGACAAGTCTCTCAAATTTTTCTGCCTAGTCTTATATAAATCTTCTACTTTATGCTTCCCTTGTGATAATCAGCACACACCTTTCACAGCACCCAGATTTTCAGACAGTGACATGCCTCTCAAGTTATGAGAACACAACTTGTTTTTTAATGTTCTACTTCTTAAAGTTTTGAGGTTCAGCCTCTTTGAGGTTTAAAGATGCAACAGCAGCAGGAACTGCTCGTGCTTTGTGGGCTAGGTTGTTTTTAAAACCAGGTTACTGCCTGCTAAGTAGTACTATCAGTTCCTCTCATGGGTGCCCACCACATCACATAATATGGAGAAGTGTCCCAAAGGCTGTTCCTCTGCAGAAGGAGGGTGGTATATTAGTCTTTTCAGCACGTTGTGTATTTGAGATCTGCTTTCACCCTGCAGAGACTTTATTGTTGCATGTCATGAGTGGCTCACAGCCTCTAAAATGAGGCCTACAAAATATTTCTGAAGACTAGACTGGGAATGAAAATTCATAACTCTCGGAATATTTAAAAAACATAAACTTGACAGAAATTTATTTTATGGCACATAATAATTCTTACATCCTATCCCAACTAATTCCTTAATTTGAGAATTGCCTCTCTTGTTGCTTGTGTTACAGGGCCTAGTAGCTTCATCACCTTTATTTTATCAAGTGTTCTCCCCTGTTCCACATTCACAAGCCAGCCTCTTATTTTGTGATTTCTAAATGATTAGCACTGCTAAGATAAATGCAGGAACAGTTGTTCTTAATGCATATTTAACCCTGAGTATGCTTAACCCAGTCTGTTGCTTTCAACCTGAAAAGGGGGCTTCTGTGCCTCAAAGGATGTCTTTTTATGCCCAGTTATATTGACTGTTTGTCAGTTCCTCTCATTTGTATCAGAAGTTTTGTTGGACTGGACAGTTTTATTGAGAAAACCGATGAGTGTATATGCATGCAATAAAGACGGCCTATGGTCTATGAGGGCTCTTACTGCAGCTAGAACAACTATCTTGTAACAAGAGAACAGACTTGGGAAGAAAATGCTGCAAAGCAGAAGTGGGTTATATTCCTGACCCCTCCATTACACCATCTGTATAATGGTACATATCGACCAAGTTAGTCCTTTGAGTCTGGCGTGTTCCTTGCGTTTTCCTCACTTTGGGCCTCCCACAGACTCCAGTAACTTAATGTAGCTTCATAGCTTTTCCGCCTTAAGTGTTCCTCTTGCTAAATGTTAAATGTCAGCAGTTAGCACATAAAACCACTTGTATATAAAAGGCATTCCAGCAGGATGACTTCCAATCTAAAGCAGAATTTTTGCTCTTATTCCACCTGTTCTCTTGATACCTTAAAATGGCTTTTAATAGTGACTAATCTACTTTTTATTGGTCACTGGAAAATACAGTTTACCACTTATACTGTTTTTGTATCACCCTTCGAAACGAAAGCAGCACCAAAGTTAATTTATAGTCATGACTCCCTCATGATTGTTGTTACAATAATAACAAAGGTGCAGAAGGATTATAGGGAAAGGCCAGTATTTTTCAGAATCTTAAGAATTGCTACAAACATCATTTTGGCGATATCAAAAGACAGTGAGTAGAGCTCTGGGTGGCAATCACAAAGCTCTCAAAGTGTTCTGAAACTAGAGCTTCGCCTATTATCCCTTATGCGGTCCTGCTTGGTTGTCTATAATGGGCAGACTTAATGGAAAAGCAAGAAAGAAGAATGCGTTGTGTCCAGAGCATAACTTTGGTAGACCTTGAGCATAACCAGAGCATAACTTTGGTAGACCTTGGCCACCTGCAGCAACCCCCGGCGCAGCTGCTCTGCTGGGTGTGCTCATGGCTCTCCCCACGCGCGCGCCCGCATGCCGGCTGGCACGGAGCGGAGCANTAACCCCCGGCGCAGCTGCTCTGCTGGATGTGCTCATGGCTCTCCCCACGCGCATGCCGGCTGGCACGGAGCGGAGCAGCTGTGGCGCTTCACTGCTCCCAGTTTACAACTGCCAGGGACCACGGTCTCATCTAAACCCTCCCGTAGGCTAGGCTTTAATTACCAACATGTTCAAAATGCTCCCAGTGCTTCTAGTCAGTAGCCCTAGGTGCCTGACAGACGATGCCTGGTGGCACCGGCAGCCAGGTTTGTAGAGAAACGTATCTGTATGTTAATGAATGTCTCCGATGCTTGGTATCACTCGTGCAAGGTAGAAAATTAATTTCTGTCAACATCTCTATTGACAGCATCCCTGGATATTTAACAAAGGAACAAGAGCGGTGAGATAGGAGAAAAAGAAAGAGGGGTAAAGGAGGTGCTTAGACCATTTAAAGCTTGCATGAAACCACTGTGGTTAATTAGTGTGAAATCCGGAACACAGAAGGGAGTGAAAACAAAATCGGTGCGGAGCACTGGGTGCTGAGCAGATAGGAGGCCGTCTCCGCGGGGTGGGAAGTGGTCGCTATGCGCCCGCGTGTGGGGCCAGCTCCAGCAGCAACCAGGCTGCTCCAGCACGCAGCTCCTTTCGTGAACGAACCGCAGCTCTTGGAGGAACGTTTCGCACAGATCAGAAATGCCTTCTTACAGTCTGCCAGACCCCAATATAAACCTGTGTGCGTTTATATTGCAACATCTCAGCATCGCTTTGTTGGCTTCAGTCTGTCCTCAGCTGTTAACTTGGTTATTTTCTCTGCGTAAACTGAGCTACATAATGTTTAGGAGTAAAAAGCAGCCATGTTATGATGTGTATTGCAGGAAGGCTGAATAAATATTACGAGGATATGCTTTTGTGAAGGTTGTCAGTTGCCCTTCTTGCAGCAAACAAACCTGGAAGTGTTGTGGATGAAGCAGGCAAGAAAATTTAAAGAAGAACCTCTGACGGAGCCAGGAAATCTCTTACCTACGTCTTCTCATTTTGAAATCTTTTTGGACGGACCCTGTAGTGAGCATTTCTTACTTTTCTGGCATACCAAGTCTCACCTCCCCCAGGCAAGATTTCTTGGAACCACGACTAACAACATACAACAGATGATAAAATTTTCAGCAAAATTTTTTATATCTCAGGCTTTGCCAGGCAAACCTTAGTTTGGCCAGAGCTGTAGATTCACGGAGCTTGGGCCATCTCAGCCAGAACGTGTGGTGTTTGCTGGACTTTTTTTTGCTAAATGCGAGGCAGGAGGTTGATGGGATGTTTTGTGGGCTCCTGGCAGTCTGCCTTGGGCCTTGTGCCCGGCGCCTTGAGGATGGACCTCCCAGGTGGAGGGGACCCGGGTTCACAGGGCTTCAGGCCAGTCTGTCTAGTCATAATTGCTCAGATGCTCATGGTTGGTAAGAACTGCCATTGACTTTTCCTCTTGTTTTCCCTAAATGTGTGCCAGCAGAGGCTTTGTAGCAGCCCTGCCCCGCACAGGGAGCGCATCACGCAGACAAGGATGCCCTGTGACTTACGAGGAGGGAGGATCTGCTGTCTGCGAGCAAGTGGGGAGTAACGGTGAGTTCAGAAGGGGATCCACCAGTCAGGGAAACGCTTGCTGTCGTGATCAGACTTTGGTCTTTTCTCTCACTGGTCTTTAGCTAAAAGTAGAGTTTATGTAGTTTTTACGGAGGAGTTTCCTTTAGTAAGTTATTTTGTGTGAATTTCACAAGAGCTATATCCAGCTGAGTGCAGAGACCTCAGCAATAAAGGTCTGCAGGCCAGATTAACAGGGCTAATTTTGTCTGGTTTTCCTCTCTGCAGCCTTCATATGCGGACCCTCAGCTAGTATGACTGTGCTCTTTAGAAAGAAGGCCACAGCAAGCTTAACCTTGGGCAGATTAATTAGGATGTTTTAGTCCTTTTACAGCCTTCAGAGGAAATTTCCCCCCATCATGGTCAGAACCATGTAAACCAGCCAAGGGAGAATTATATTGCTCTTCTCTGGCTTTACAGGGTACCTTGTCTGTTCTGCAGGGTTTTTTTCTCCAGGACACAAAGGCCTGGCAAGTTGTGTCTCTTCTTGCACGACCTTGGTCACCTGAGGATCACAGGAATGCAGGAGCACCCTTCTGACACACAGCGCTCACTGCCCCGGCACTGCAGGCAACTCGTGTCGCTCTTGTGCACGCTAAGCCCGCGTCGGAAGAAAGCTTAAGCCAGAAGACACATGAAACCTTCTGAGACCACTGTTTTCCCATGTAAATTACATTTAATGAAAACATCTGAGACACAGAGTACTTTGTTTTCATTTTAATTAGCAAACAGGGTTGCTAATTAAAGTAATACCAAAATAATTGTGTCATAGAACTGAAGTGACATATACATTTTAAGTGCCAGAAAAATAAGATTATGACCTCCAGTCATAACTCCAGAAGAGATGATGCTTTCCTAACACTTTCACAATGCTTAATTCAACCCGTATATCACACACAATAACTATGTAGCTTTTGATGTACTTTGCAGTAGTACTGTATGGCTTAAAACTGCATAGAGACCTCAACAGTCCATTTCAAGTTTCAGTGCAATGAGCTGCTAATTTAAGATCCTCAGAATCTGCTTCAATATGTTGAAGACTTCAAACCTTTGTTGCATGTTAAAATATTATAATCTACAACTCTGTTGGTATTGCTTTCCTGCTTCTGGTGCCTTCATTTAGACTTATCTTTAAGACATTTATTAAAGCAAGCAATACTAAAGGAAACAGTCTTCTTTTAAGAATAAAAGAAAGGCACATCCTCCACAAAAGCTAATTCATGCAGCGTGGCTCTTTGATTATATAGTCGAGCAATACGTAAGTGTTGGAAGTGGCACAAAAGATCCTAGAAAACACTTCCAATTGATTAATTCAGCAGGGTGGCACAGTGTAAATGATTGGTTTTAGTCTACTAGGCCTCCTTGTGACCTTTTTGGAGACCTTGCGAATCAGAACTTGAATAGCCAAATTTGAATACAAATGGCAATATGACAATAGCACCCAAATTCTTTAAAGCAAACATTTCCCAGCATTTTCGTGTATAAAATTAACTGCAACAGGATAAAAAATTCACCAAGTACAAACTAATTACAAAAAAGTCCTCAAACAGTGAAAATACTAATGTCAATAGTAGTGATCTGATTGATAAATAATAGCTGGCTACATTCTTTTTAGACAGCAAGGAGGCACAGCAAGCACCGCATTAAGGACTCTAGCAGAACGGGTTGATAAAATTATGATAGATTTGGGGGTCACAACGTCATTTTCCTACTGGGATTTGATACAGTCTTTGCAAACCAAACCAAGAGCTTGTTACACATCACCGACACTCACTTAAACTATCGTCACTTTGCCAGTCAACATACAAAATATTAGTTGTGTGGGCTGATACTTCTGCTTTTTAGGTGGAATTTAGGAGAGGGGTGATGAAATACTACTACTACGAGGTACCAAAACGGCAAATGGAAAACCGTACCTTTTGCAGGTGCGTTTTCAGTATAACGCTACATTTCTTCCCTAAATGCCTGCAAGTACATCCAGCGACCCAGTGAATCTTTTTCCTGAACTTTCCTGATCTTTTTCCTTGGTTTCGTTTTTACAGCCTCTGCAGAAGCAACTCAGCCTCTGGTAGGAGCCCAAGCGAGCGCGCCGGGGCTGTGCTGTCATAGCAACTGGCACATACACCATTTATGCCTCAGGTTGTGAAACGAGCCCAAAATAACAACTCCCTTTCAGCAGGGACTCCATGTAACACGAACGCCTGTGTTTGAGTTGCAGCAAGAGCAAATGCCAATAGCTTGGTCCTCCAGACTTTGGCAAACGCCTGCTGCTGTTCTCATCCTGCTTTAGAAACTGTACTCCTAAAAACGGAGGTGATTTTACTGGTCCTCCTTCTCAAGTGTAATACTTGAGCACTGCCTCAAGTTTTTAAAGAGAATTATTTCATTGTAATGAATATTATTAATAATTATTTTCACGTGACAATTCATATTTCCATATTTCATGTGAAATACGCACACGTTGACAGCAAAGGAAGCAGATTGTGGCTGTGGAAGAGGGTTATAGCTGCCTCACCCATGCTTGTCCCTCCCAAAGAAAACCACTTTTTGGTGACGTGGCTTTGGGGAGCTCATTTGGGCCCTGTCCCGAGATGGGGCCACACAGTGACACGGGTCCCAGACCCTGGCATCTGCAGCAGAGATGGTGCACTAAGGGCCCACCAGGATAAGCGGGTCTCAGGGCCTGAGTTTGAGAGGTGAAGAAGCTTTTGTTTTTGCCAGCTTCCCCCATACAAAATTAATTTTGCGGTTTGCTCGCAAGTGATGAGATCTGCTGAGTGCTGCAAGAGGAGGAAGCGTGCAAGTGCTTGCTTATCAAGGGTATTTAAGTATCAAATCAGACTAAACCCATGTCATCACACCCTACAATTGCAGAAAATTTCACTTAACAAGTTACAAGTGCTTTTTTAGCTATCACGGTGAGGACCTATTCAGGCTGTCTGTGACTCAGTTCTGTACGCATTTTTCGTCTTAAAAATTGCCAGACTCTCAACATTTATTTATATGCATATTCAAAGGCTCCTATCCTTGTGATTGTAAAGAAAACTGTGGAATTGTCACAGAGTGTAACTGAGCAGCTACATTCCCCTGAAGGCTTAATTGCATGAGTGAGATAGCAGGACAGACCTTGCTGGCTAAAACCAAGAGGACCTTTCTTCACTGGCCTAAGTCTCCAGACCAGGGAACCAAGCAGCTCCATCTCCATGGGACTGCATGGAATAACGGCTCTATTTCCATTACGTGTTCATGGAAAAAACTCCACTGAAGGCTACAACTGAGTCCAGCTCTGAAGGGCACAGGGGCCAGGCTAGCGCTTGCCTCCTGCAACTGCAATCAGAAGTAGCTGCAGCAGCAGGCCCAGTACTACAAGCAGAGTGTTAATGAGCAATAATTAGTTCATTCAGGAGTCCTGGGCCTACCTCATATGTTTAAAAAGGAGGATTTTCTTTTTCTAATTTAATGTCAACTTTAATTGCAGAGATGTTATCGGTTAAGGCTCATCTTGACATAAGTAAGATGTTGCGGCTTCATAATTCCTACTGGAAAACTTGCTGAAATACTATGAGTTCTCCAAAGAGCATCTGGAGATATTAAAAAGACCTACTGTATACATGTGTAAGTAAAGTATTAATTACTTAAGTTTTAAAACACACAAGACTATCTAATGCTAGGAAAGTAAAAGGAACTTAACCAATTATAGACAACCTGAATTGCTCTGTCTGCTTTCTTCTTAGAAGTTGTTTTTCTCTTCTGTTTCCAAGTTGTCTGACATTTTTGGGTTATGCTTTAGGAATTCAGTGCTGGAGCCTGGCTTTGTACTGCAGTTCCAAACATGAAATACTTTCATTACGAGCCATCCCACCCCTTCCTCGAATAGATCCTGAGCTCCCTTCACCATCAGTTTTAAATAGAAAGGATAAGTAGGGTAAAGCTACTTTATCTTCCATATTTTCCATCAGGCTGATTCCTTCTGACCTGGCTCTGAGTCCCTACCGATGTTTTCTCCTGTCAGCACAGTGAGATACTGATCTCCCCGTGCTCATGAATTAGCAGGAGCCCAAGTAATGCAGAGGCTCTTGCCCTGCAGATGTGCCCTGCATAACTGTGGGCCTAGACACTGTCATGCTGTGATTTGGCAAATACCTCAGCCACCCTTTTCAGTTGCTCAATGCTCTAAAATCCCACAGTCCCAAAACTGAAAATTTGAGTTTAATCTTTTTGTTGTTTTCTAAAATGCTAGTCCTCATTCAGAGGACTTATCTCAGCAACCTGTCTGCTGTATTGGAGCAAGTGGTGCAACGTTTTTGGAAATAGAGAGTTTTGCTTATCACAAATATGAAAGCACCTTGAGGTGGTTATCTTGGAGAACAACTGCTGTGGAATTAGAAGTGAAGAGCTTACTTCAGAAGAAGAAGAAAGGGGGGAAATTCTAAGTAAAATAAGAATATTTTTCCATTTTATTAATGCAATGAAAATTGGTAATTTTGAATGGGAAGCCTATGCTACTCTTGGCATTTGGGTGATGCATACTGATATTAGTTATATGTGTTCATCACTTAGAAAGGATCTTATTTTTCTTATTGAGTATAGATGCTTTAGAAATAGTTCTATAATTCCCTCTTCCTCAAGAGGAGCTCCCAGCTCTTGATGAACTGCTAAAGCCCAGCTGTGAGCAACTGCAGCCTGTACTGGCTTTTGAAGGGGCTTCCCAATGGACCTCAGGAGCCTGCGGTTTAAATGGAAAGCTACGACCAGAACTCTGAAGCTTTGACAAGTGGAACTGATGTCCATGGTACAGGATTATAATCCGGAAAAGATTAAAAGCAGGTTAAGCATGAATACAGCGCCATAGATGTCCCTGAAGCTATCTTTATCCTGCTTGGGTTTAAGTCTTTACCTGAAAAGACCTAAGCTTGATTCTTTCCTATTTTTTAAAATGTTACAAACTTTTATCTGGATTTTTCAAACAACATGCTCAGATTAGTAAATGCTTGTTCCCTGCTGATTGTACTGTTGTTTTTAAGACTCCCATGTGTATCTTACATCTCTATACCCATGGTGTTTTGCACTCTCTTCAGGCATTACCTGTTGCTTCCTGCCTTATTTTTTCAATGTGTTATTTCTTACTCAGGTTGAAAGGATTAGCAGGGCTAAAAAGCTTAAGTAAACCAGTTGTTATATTTGGCACAGGCTGCAAAGCCTATGCTGTAGACACCAAAACCACTCTGCTTAAAAGACCAACTTTGGACCAGCTCAGTCACTATTTCTTTTCAGGGACTGCCCATAGCTGATCCACTGCTACCTACTTTGAAAAGATGAGGAGGGAAAAAAATAAGTGAAGTTTGAAATCCTCTTTCCAAATTGCAGTGATCACTCACATACCTGGGATTTATCTTGGCTAATTCTGTCCATCTCAAAAGTTTGGGACTAGCCCCAAAGTGTGATCTCGCCCATCCCCAGAGACGGGCTGAGCTGCCCTCATGCCTCAGTCTGGCATCAGCGCTAGAGCCCATGCTCCGAGGGACCCCTCCTTCACGTAGGGCTCTCTCTGCTAGGCCACCTTGTGCTTAGACAAGGCTCCGTGCTGTGCCCTTCCTTCACCTGGGAGCCACCGGTGCGTGGCGATTCCCATTCCTGCTGCCCAGCACAAGGTGAACATCTCCAAGTGGGATCTGAGTGCAAATGGCCCCAGTCCCACTGGGAGATTTAATTCTCTTGGATTTTAGGTTAAGTAGTTACTAAAGCTACTTAGCACAGGGCATTAGGTAATGTAACCTGCGCTGAAGCTGTGGGGCTTGTAGTTCACCAGAGTAGTGAAGCCCTCTCTTGTGAACATAATAGTTGTGATCCAAATAAATGGAAATAGTTGGACATGGCAGGACAGAGTTATTTCCTTACGCTGCCTCTAATTCTTGGCAAGTGTTGTTTTATGCATAGATGAAACTCATTTTGAGCCATACAAATGGTGGGAGAATTTCAGTGGCTGTAGATCTTTGTTTTATTTGGTAGTTGTGACCTAATGCCCAGATACTTTCAGTGACACTTCATGGGATGTCTGTAAACATTTTGTATGGGGCTGAGGAAAAGAAGTGCTATTTTAATAGGAACCCTTGCCTCAGTGCTGTGCTTCCAAACTGATGGTGGGAGGTCGGGTGAGATCCTTACTGCTCTGTGTAAGAATTAGCATATTGGCTCATAATTCAAGCTTTATTGTGCCCAAAGGGATAAGATGGAGAAGGCTTTATATGCCAAGTCTATAGCCCTGAAACATGCCATACCCCTCCAAAGGACAGGAAAAACAAACATAAAAATGTCTCCTTTCTTAAGCTACTAAAGTTTTTGTCCTTCCTGCTCAGGTAACTGCAATTATTGCCTGTTTCCTGGGAATTATAAATATAAGCCCCTGTGAATTATTATAGGTTGCACAACTACCTATTAAGCATTTTCATCGCCACCTGCTCTGTCGGGGGGCTGCTGCAGGGTCACTGTTCAGCTTTTGGATTTCCTGATTATAATGGGTAATAACAAAGCAGTTTCAGCTGCTCTGAAACGGATCTAAAACAACAGAGTGGATCAGTGGGGGAGAGAGATTCTTCTCAAATCATGCAAATCTTCTTGAGGTTGTTCTTGAAGACTTATTGATAGGAAGTCTTTAGTATTTTAATTTGTACTCAAAACCTATCTAGAATTCCGTTATGATTTTCCAGTTAGTGAAAACTCAAGCAAGAGTATAATCTGGGAACAATTCAAACAAAAGCTCGGTGGGGAAAAAGGCTTTTGCACAGCCATGGCTGAGCGTTAGTCACACTTGCATTTTCTTGTACCACACACTAAAGGGGTGAGAAGACCAGGAGCGGTGCCCTTGACAATTTTTAAATCCATCAATTTCAATCCATTCCGAATAGGTGCCTTGAAGTGGAAACACTTTATGCCCACGCAAGTATCAGAATGTTTCATGGAACATTCTGCAATTGGATATGTTACAATATATTTTCCAAAGAACATTTCCCTTAGGAAACAAGCAAGACATAGCTCTTGTATCTGATATTTCACAAAGTCCATTCATCCACAGGAAAGCAATCTTCTCCTTCCTACCCAAGCAAGCACCACTTAAAACCTACTGCACTGTTACCGAGAACAAGTAGCATAGATGGCAAGCTCTTTTACTGCCATTAAAGGGCAGATTAAAGTAAGGCTCATCTATTAGCTTACAGAATTTTATTTTCCTTTTATGAATATGAAAAAATTATCTGTATTTTTTTTTAGTACCAAAGGCTTGTATAAATTTATTTTTTTCCCTTTTCTTCCTATGAACCAGTTACACAAGACATGAAATACAGCAGGTTTTGATATTACATAAGGCGTGAAGTTCATGCACAAATTGAGTTTTTGCCATTTTTCACTTCCAGATGACTCTTTTGGTTCTCACTTTCTATTTTTTTTGTAGCAATTGATTTTTTTTAAAATTTGAAATCAAATTGGAAAACTGCAAAGACATTTTCCTGTCTAAATTTCACAGCCAGTTTGAAGCAGTAATAATCATAGTCTATCTATGAAATTACTCCAGTAGGTTTTGCTGGTGAGGAAAAAAAGTACACAGCAATGAATACTTAATCAGATTTGATCAAGGCTCATCTTTGATGGCTCTAGACAAGGCGCTTAGCCTTTCTGCTGAGCTTTCCCCAGCTGTGAAATGGAGATAATAACATTCTTCCCTTTTGCTAAGTGCTTATGACGACTTACTCTGTTGTAAAATGATACAGATGATGCAATCCAGCAGAAGAGCTGCAGAAAGCTCGGGCTGGGGCCTTGCAACCCCTGAATCCCCAGGTGACACTATAAGCCACAAAAACCATTCAAAAAGCCTTGTCAGTCATACAGCCAGCAGAATTTTCTACTTTTCCTTCCTGCTTCAGGGATATACAATCATTTTTCTGTGTGTGTGAAGTTTTGCCTTTTTTGTCTAAACAGTGCCTATTAAATTTCAGGAAAGCCCGCAGAATCATCTGGCTCCCACATCTTCAAGGCCTTAATATGCTTCTGGTGACCAGTAGCCAGATATGTTTTGGGGAATAGCAGCAGAAGTTTTGCAGACTGTGTAGCACAAAATACAGACTTGCTCTGCTCCTCTGGTTATTACTAGCATGGTTCAAACTCAGCTTCCAACCCTGATGTGAGCAGGACTTTGCAACCTGCTTTCCCAAGGGAACGCTTTATGGGTGATCGCACTCTGATCTTTCCATTAATATTTTTGGAACCACTGGCCAGTTTCAGCTAGATTTAGTTGTGAAGCAGTAGTCTTGGAGACTCTAAGTTTCTACAAGATTCATGAATAGCATGTGTCTGGGTAAAGAAAAAATAAAGAAAAAGCACTTTGACCTGTATGAGATAACCCATGGAGAAGGGGATGTTATGGATGCCCCCTGTTCAGGAAATAAAATCGCTGGTTTTCACCTCACTGGGGGATCCAAGGAAAGCAGGCTTCATCAGTTCCATTATCACTTTTTAGAGCAGCAGCAGCATGAACTTTTTTTTCTTTTCCATTTCTCCTACATGAATGGAATTGCCCCTTGCTGAGAGGTGGAGATGGAGAGTAAATTTTGTGAATGTCAGAAGTCTATTGGAGCGCTTTTCTGGCACAAGCTTCATTGCATTCCCCTGGCTGGAGGGAAATAGCTAGACCCACCAAGACAGTGCAGGAAGCTCTGCTCACCATTTGAAAACACATCTTTGTTCAAAGCGACATTTTTGCCATGAACACACATGCCTGCAGGGAGCTTCCTTCAGGGGCTCAGCTGTAAAATGGGGGCCACATTGGCAAGCATGAATGGAGGACTGTGAAAATCCTCAGCCTTTGAAGGAGTACTTTAAAAAGGAGCTACAGTGACAATTTGCAGTCAAACTGACTTCAGAAACCAGCCAGCAGTCATTTCTTTAATGGATTTCAAAAAAAATCTAAAATAGAATAAACTTTCATAAATAGATGAGTACCACAAGTCCTGCAATAGCCTTCGGAGCAGGTTCCCCTGTGTCTGGGTACAAGGAGGGTGCAAGGATCAGGCCCCTGTGGCTGGCCCCTTGGCACAGAGCTCACGGACAGCCGTGCTCCTTGTCTGGCACAGGTCAGTGATCTAATTAAAGATACCAGAAGCTATTCCTAGGAGCGAAGCCCAAGAATCAGTCTTCTACATGATTAACATTCTCTTAGTATATGCATATAATATATGTATTCCTCTCTTTCTTTTTGCTCTGCAATGCCACCCAAAGCCAGCGACGAGACGAAGACGCCTCCTCAAAGGGACCTGCTAAGATAACACCGCTGTCAACCGAAGAAGCCTCCTTCAATTATTCAGGAGTCTCTCCCGTTCTCGAATATCCCATTCCCGCAGCTGGCACTAAGCGGTGCCGCGTGCATTTGGTGGCAGTTCTCGCTAACACGAACGCAAGCCGGCGCTAGGCAGGTATCTCCTTCCGTGGTAACTACTGTAAAAGGGCAACCTCGTGGCAAGCAGTTTCCATATACGTTCCCACACAATCTGCCAAATCCGTTTTTTTTTTTTTTTTTTGGTAAAGGGCAAAAGGTAGATATAATCCTAAGCAAAGATGAAACAGGATTGTTCCCTTGTTTTTCCTCCTCCGTTAACATCCAGGAGGCTGGCCATGAAGCTGAAGCGCCAGCGTGCCTGCAGAGCAGCACGTGCTAAAGCCGGGGAGCAGCTGAGGCCAACCCGGCAGATCAGTGCCCCTCACACGGACGGGGGTGTTGTGGATCCAAGGGGGAAGGACATCACCCACTGGCTCTCCTGGTCACCCCGGGAGCGGGGCAGCACGCACCCCTTCCAGGCAGCCCCTCCGGCTCTGCTCTGCCCCCGCTGGACACAGCGGAGGGCAGCTGCCCCTCGCGCCAGGCCGTGCTCCCAGCCCAGGGGTCCCCTGGTCGGACTCGAGCGCACGCGACACTTACTGCAGAAGCGGCGCCGCCGGGAGCGCCGTCGCCACAGCCGCGTCCTCACCCAGTGCAGGCATGGCGCCAGGTCCACGGCCGCCCACCGCGGCGCTGCCGGCAGCCCCCGGCGGCGGCG
>VWPW01030084.1:51385-70421 GCA_013389825.1 Crypturellus undulatus
GCACCTGCGCGCCATGCGGCCCCGCCAAGGGGCTGGGGCCCCGGGGTGTCCGCTGGGCCCCAGCGTGGCGGCAGCCCCCGGTGATGCCCAGAGTCCGGCCACCGAGGCTCTGCGGCCGCCGCGCTGCCTCCCCATGTTTTATGCATGGCCACCGTGTAATTTCATCCGGCGCTGTCCCATGCTAGGAGGAGGCGAGCTCCGGGGAAAGGCCGGAGCGTGCTGCACTCCTGAGAAGGGGGACGGAGAAATGGAGGTGGTTTTGAACTCTCCAGTCGCTCTGCTGGCTTTAGCATGGCCCACATAGTGGTAGGAGAGTCCGGGTAAAGCTGGCCAGCGGGATGCCCTCCTGACCACGCGGCACGGCCAGACACCAAGTCACAGCCAGGATTGGAAACACCAGACCCACAGAGCTGGATAGAAACATTGACAGGACTGGTGTGATCGACGGGGGTATCTGAGCACCGTAACACTGTTATGCCTGTAGATTGATCTTGCAGCTCACGATTTTGCCTCTGCACACCTCTTCCCTGCACCACAAGGAAGGTCTGGCCCAGTGATACTCCCATGAGCAAAAGCAGAGCTAGGAAGTGGCTCTGGCCTGCAAGAGCTGCCTCACAGATAAATAGGTGTTTTCCTTGTGGGTCAGACCCCAAAGCCTTTCCTGGCCAAGCGTCCCCTTGCAGGGACACCAAGCGTCAGCCAGGAGGCTGCCAAGCAGCGCCCAAGGCGCCCGTGAAACTTGAGCATGATGGCCCCGTGTGTGTCGGGTTTCCCTGCCCCTTGGAGTCTCATAGCAGGGTTACCACTACACGGCCGGGGCTGTTTTGTGTGCGATGCAGCAAAGTAAATCTCGCACTCATGTCGTAAAGATAGGTAAAGCTCAGCAGATGTACTTGAGCTTTGTTTTAGAGTTTATTGGATTCATTCTGCTCTGGGCTAAAACTGATATTTTTGAAATCATCTCTGGAATACGGATAATTTTGAGATGAATCAATATTTGCAATTGGAATCTGCATTAAAGCGCCTGTGTAGTTCATTTGTACAGAACTCAGGGTGACAACCCCAAACAGACTGAAAATAAATCAAATTCCACAGACCTCCATGACGTCAGTCACATCAGGATATTCATCTGGAGTTGATCAGAAGTTAATGTTAAAGGTGGGGCAGAAATACTTCTGAAAACATGAAGAATTTGCTTTCACCCTTGAGCCATTCATGGTAACTTTATTTTGAGGCCAGTAGGAGTAATTAGCCACATACAATGGTGGACAACACCTCTGTAATAACAGGGAGCAGCTAGGCTAGGTTATTTTCTCCATCACATGCTTCTACTATTTAAATTGGCACCATTATCTATATCTGCCTTTGTCAAGAATTGTTCTTCATATGCCGTTTTGGCTCGGCTGAAACCAAAGCTGTACTAGACTGAGAGGGATTCCTGGGTTAGGAAGTCCAGTCTGCAGCTGCCTTAGGCAATCCCGACATATTGCCTTTAATAAATGATACCTCACATTTGGCTGCTTGCCCTCTTGCCCATCCCTTACTTGAGGGATAGGAAATGCTGGTAAGTAGCTTTAATGGGGTGAAGATTCACCTTTTGATTAGAATTCAACACAACTGTGATCTCGTCTTCATTAGTTACTTGCCGTGATTCTGTTACACATAATTTATAGCAGTAAATGAGATATAACTATGGGTATGCGTGGGTTGGAGATAAAAACTGGATCTAAAATAAGAAAAGTGTGACAGATTTTTTGCTTAAATAGTGCTTCTAATTGTCTTTTTATATTCGTGCAGATAGAATTAATGAGAATAATGCAATAGACTAGCTATATAGCATTCCATTTTTCTTCCTTAGAGAAAATACATTACGTGACAAATCTACTTGCTTGTGTTGATGATAGATTGTTTTCTTGTATATTTGGTGTTTGTTGTCATCTTGCATCATTTTTATGCCTTTTTTTAACAAAAACTCTCTTAAGCTTGAAATAAGATATTTGAATATATAGACAGAAGGTCATCTTTTTTTATATTAGGTTGATTCCAAATCATTTTTTTTTTCATAAAATTCTGGCTGACTTGCTTTCAGCTATCTGGCACCAAAGTGCAAAAGAGAAATTCAGAAAATTTTAACTGTGCAAATCATTTTCTCCCCCCACCGCTACTTCATTTTTCCTCCAAATCATTTTCTGCAAATGAATGATGAAATGTCACAATCACAAGACAGGACAGTAGTATTCATGTCTTTCTGAATTTTATTTTAAAGTCTTATCAGAAGAGACATTTGGTAACACAGTAGAAATGGAAACCATGAGGCCAGTTCATCTTCAGCCACGTTGCTCATGTAACTCCAGTCAGCAAGGACAGTGTTGGAGTATGCTAGGGGCAGCAGCCTTTAGGGATCACCAAGGTCCCAGGGTTTAATGCAACCACATGATCAGATGCACATGTTCTTTCAACACTATCGGTGAAGTAAATGAAAAAATAACTAGCTTCTGGTGATTTTCACAGATCATCTAGTCCAACCTCCCTGCTCCAGCAGGGGCACGTGACACAGGGTCACATCCAGGTAGATTTGGAAGATCCCCAGAGGAGCAGACACCACAACCTTTCTGGACAGCCTGTTCCCCAGGGCTCTGTCACCCTCACAGGAAAGAGGCTCTTCCTCATATGGAGATTAAACTTCCTATGTGCTTGACCTCACAGGAGTGAAGAACCTGGCCAGCAGCTGTGTATGTGGCCCATCATTACTGCCAGCCCACCTACAAGAGCAGGAGCACCCACTCGCTGCATGCCAGAGGGTAGCCCAAACCGTGGCCGAGATCCTCAGCGCTGCCAAGGCTGGACAACCATGAATTATGCAAAAGAAGTGCAGGAAGCCTAGCAGTGTACGCTGGCTTTAAAGCAACAGCGGGTTCACGGTTCTTCTGAGAGGCACGGCATGTTCTCAGGAGACCCTTTCCTCAATAAAGGCTCCAAGTTGGAAAGAGGGAGTGTCAAAAGCTTTCTTGCTTCTTGAATTTCTAGCATGTTTGCAAGCTGGTGGGAACTTGTCTGTCCAGCTAGGAAGTAATTTATCCTCTGAGTACCTGTATTGGAAAGTTACTCCTTTCCAATACAGGTACAGAGCATTTTTAACTATTTGGTTTCCCAGTAAAGTAAGAGACCAACTGACTTTTTGCCAATCTATTCAAATCCAATAATGGATATGTTCTATGCAAGGCTAAAGACACATATGTTAATTCCTGTTAATTCTTCTTTTTCCTTCCTGATTTATGTTCATTTGGGAAGAAGCATGATAAAGATGGAAACAAAGATAAGCCTTGGTTGAGGAGATTTCTCAATACATTTCAGCGTTTCAGTGTTTGATTAAGTCTCAGTTATCCAAAAACTCTGATTATTCAGTGAGCAGTTTCAGTAGCCACCTAATTCTGCCCGTCTTTGTTTTACAGAATCAGAGGATCACATGGTGACTCAGGTTTCAAGGGACCTCCAGGACTCTCTAGACCAGCCTCTCAGCTGTGAGATCAGATCAGGCTACTCAGAGCTTCATCCAGGTAGGTCTTGAAAACCTCTAAGGATGGAGACCACACAGCCTGTCTGGTCCCTTGCCCTACTGCCAGCCTGTCCTCATGTCCTCCTTATATTGAGTCAGAAATTATCTTGTTTCAGTTTATGTCTACTGCCTCTCATCCTCTCCCCATGCACTGGGGGAGAGGATTCTACTTCTTGCATCCCCTGCTGTGTCCATGTATTGTCTCTTCACGTTTTGATCCGTGACAGGCTGAGGAACAATATTCCTGCTTTTCCCTCAGTAGAAATCCTATAACCCTCAATGTTTTATTCTGTGTATGGTTTCCTGCCCGCTACTGATCTTCTAGAAAGAGAGACCTCCTGCAAACAATGACAGCCACAGATTTGTCCCTCCGGACCTGATGCCTGATTTTACTAGCTTTTTCCCTAACACACTGTTGACTAACAAACGCAATTAGTGAATCTGTTGCCTCAGCAGAATGGGTTTGTTGCATGGCTGTGTCCCCTACTTCTGTTCTGTTGATTGAAATATAAATTATCATTTTTTTCAGGTTGGCAAAACACAAGCCTGGTAAATGTCAGAAGATTGTACTTTGTCATGTCAGAAGTCCATTTTGATGTACAGAGGAATTTGATTTTATTTAATGCTTTAAAGCATTTAATAAGGTAGAGTGATGTTGGTGAATGTCAGGGGCACACAGAGCACTCAGTGTTTGAATAACTACTGTATGGAGGAGAATTTCCACTTAAGCTTCTTACTGTGCATGCTTCGGGGCAATGATTCAGTTAGTTAAGTCACTGAGTGACAGGGTTTAAAAATTCCGTACAGAAAAAGGTCAGCTTTAATGGCTCAGAGTAGAAACCTGGTCACTCGGCTCTCATAGTACAGCTAAATCTCCTTGTCCCGTGCTGTTCTTGTGCCACCTACCGACCAGTTCCTTTAATTTTTAATTGTTACCCTGAATGGAACATTTTCCTGTTTATTTCTAAATGCAAATATCTGGTATTGCATTTTGACACAGTAATTAATATCTGGTAAAAACAGTCAGTCTTCATGCTCTGATAGCAATCTGTAGAGCTGAGCCATGCTATCCTGCACTATCTGACCCAGAGCAAGGAGAACTGGTTGGGATGGGATGGTCTGTGTTATCCAGTGTGTCAGATGCTTTCTGTCCTAAGCATGTAACTCTTATGCTTCTACAGATGTTGAAAAGCAGAAACCTTCAGTCACCTCCTTACTGCATGTGCTAAAGGAGAGATGCTTTTATTTTGGCTTTTCCAGACCCCCAACATCAGGAACTGTCCTGTCAAATTAAGAAATTACTCGTGACTTGGCTAGAAGAAATTCAAGGCAGTCACTAGTTGGATGCACATGTCCCACCTGGGTCGTCTCTGAAATGTTTACAAAGTGAAAAATGTACCAGGAAGGAGCCCTGTTTTAGTTTAGTTTAGTAGTAAAGCTACCTATTTGTGCCTGTCTTGGATAGGTACAATGCAGATTGGCAGATGGGGATAGCAGGAGCTATTCAAGCCTGTAGGAGAAGTGATGAAAAGCTGTGGTGATATAATAGGCCTGCGACTGGGGATCTGAAATGCCTGCAGCATCAGTGAAGAAATCCCCCAGACTGAGAGCATCTGTGGATTGCCAGGGCTGCCACTGGAGCAGGGAAACTTCTAGAGCATTTCATTTTTAACTAGTTCTAACACTGGATCTTCTGATATTCTTCTAAATACTTTTTCTTTCCTTCTTTTTCTTAAATATATGTAGATTGTTAGCACATTGCTTTTTCCATGGTCTTGACCATTTTTTACTATCCTGCAACTTTATCTTTGAAGTTACTTTCTGGTAATTGGTTCTGCAGCACCAAACACAGCTCTCCAAGGCCTCACAAGGTCAGCAAGGGCTGCAATGTTATCTCCAATTTCCATAAAATCATGTTTGCATATGCCCTGGTGTACAGCCCTGGTGTCAGGTTGGAAACTCATACCTTGCTTGGTTTTCAGCAATCATAACTGAATCTCTGCAAGTCATTTTATTTCCTGAGATACTTATTCCATATTTACATATGAAAAAGATTACAGATTGCTTCAGTATTTTAATAAGATGTAATTATTTCACAGAATAAGCAATTATTAGTAATATCAGATAACTTTGTTACTTAAAACAAAAAGAAGAACAGGACTTAGACTACTAATAAGATTTTTGAAGATGAATTATAATTTATCTTAAGAGGAGGTGGAAGGTAAATAATCTATTTTAATGAGAGGGTCAGACAGTAACAACTACCTGTGAGAACTGATGTAAACAAAGAATCTGCACCTCTTATGACTGTTGCTTATACAGAGTCCCTGTGTAGTCATTTGACTTCATGATTTCTGAATTCGTAAGGCTGATAGCGAAATGCAGACCCTAATGGCATGATTCAAAGCAGTTTAAAATCATAAAACTGTGTATTCTGAATTACTGTGTTTTTAAATTGGGATTGAAAGAAATCTAGTAGGGGGTAAATGTGTTCAAATTACTCTTGGTCTGTTACAAAAATTCCCTTCCACTCGTTGATGATTCAGATGCTTTTACTCATTGACTGTCATAGAAAAGTGTGACTGATGAAACATTTCTGGGTATTTTTTCTCCCCCACTCTAAAAGAAATGACTGTTTTGAAAGGGCCTTTTCAGCCGATTCCAGGCACTATTATGGAGAATGAAAGACTTTAACTCGGAGTACTGCTGTGAAGACAAATCCATTGTCAGGGTCAGCTTCAAAATTACATCAAGTCTCTCAGGGCCCTCTCCAGCTGAGTTTTGAGAGGTTTTCAAGGATTCAGTTAGGATAACAACTTTGCCTACCTGAGGTCCTCTGCCTGCATAAGAAAGAGTGCCCAAAAGTTTCAATGATGAAAATTAAAAATTCCTGTTGTCAGTCCACTGTTCCTAGCTGAGGATTTTTCCAGTTCCAGGTGTGACAGTAAATCAATGCAAAACTTGTTTCTTCAGCTCTAGGGCCTCTCTGTCCCTTGTCCCCGAGGAGGTGCTGGGGCCTCCTGCTGGCGCTTGGTCCTTTTAGTCCCCAGTCAGTCGCCCTCACCCAGGACATATCTGAGAGGAAGGAGGTGCTCGGTTTGAGAAGCACCACAAAAACTTTTGTTTGAGCATGTGTTTGGAGGAGAGGAGAAAGGTTAACTGAAAATCTCTAGCACATCAAAAAAAAAGCAGTAGGCCCAGCTTCTCCTCACCATTAAAACATATTTCTGCTGTTCTCTTACTAGTGTGTCATTTACTTGAAGGACCATTAGATTTTAGTGTACACACCATGAACAATTCACTTCCCAGGAAGAAAAGAAAATCACAGTCACCCTTTGTTGCCTGCTGAGAAAATGGCCCTTTTCACCACTGTGACAGTTACCTGGGAGGGAGGAGGTGGCTTCTCAGGCATGGTTTCTCTGACATGCTGAATGTGGGTTTAAAGCACTAAAGGCCGTATTGAATACTTTAAAGCTATGTCAGGCAGTACAAACTGTGCTCCCTCGTGTCAGTCCCCAGGTTCCTGAAAGGGAAACTTTATCCAGCTGACTTTCTGCTGGATCAGGTACGGCTCCCACGGCTCTGCTAATTCAGCCCTGAATCAAGGCGCCCAGCGCTCCGTCCCCCTTGGCAGGCACGCCGCTGTGCATGCGAGGCTCGGGGTTGCACTGACGTGTGATTTAGAGCATGGCTCCTGCACTCAGCAGAGCATGACCTCTTCCACGCAGCACTCAAAACGTTCGGCTCGCTGCGGATGAATAGCCCCGTGCTGGCATCAGCCTCTACGTGAAGGTTCAAAATGTTAAATGACTCCTCAGTAGGGCAACCCCAGCCAGGTGGAATGACTTGGCTGATACACTGGGTGAGTCTGGAGAATGAACTTCCAACACCTGATGCAGATTAGAGGAAGAAAGGTAGGAAAGGATTAGAGTGTCTTTGGTATTGTCACTGTGGTCAAAAAGGTCATTTGTGTCACTGTAATGGTTACTCATGAAAGTCTTTGAATATTTTTTCCATCAACAGATGACTGTTGTACTTTGGGGGAAGCTGTGTGCTGCCACTTTGCACAAGCACATTAATGTTTTTGCCTTGACCTTGAATCAGATTACATTTTCACTGTCAGCTTTCAAGCTAACACAGTAAATATCCAGCAGCAGGAAAAGTGTTTTGCATTTTCGTCCTCACTCCACTCTGTGCTTAGAAAAGCCCTCAGTCAATCTGAAGAAATTTCACATACTCCCTCTGATATCTCCCCTCAAAATTCACCTTTCCAATGACAACCTACAAATCATTCTCATCTGACATCAACTCAACATGTGATGAGCGGCAACGTTTGGTCCCCCTCCCTTTGCTGTGTTATCTTGTTTTCCAAACCCACGTCCTCTTCTCTGTTTTGCCTAGCTGATACTTCTTGTCTGTTGTGTAGGCAGTGAGGACAACTAACTACCTCTTGAGGATTTTGTTAGTACCAAGCCCAGCACAGTGTGTTCCTATGTTAGTTAGTATAATTTAAACAATAAAAATAGAACTCCACTCCTCCACATGGAGGAAACTGGGTTGGAAAAACTGAGGTGGAGTGTGTTTAAGCCAGTTACACTTCCAAACAGTTTCCTTGAGCCAAAGAGATTTTCAGGAGTTTGTTTTTTGTGTGTGGTTTTTTTTTTTTTTATGGCAATAAGAAACCAGGGCTTTTAATCAGACTCTTAAAACTTGTATGGAAATCGTGCATCAGAAAGAGAAACAAAATTCTGAAATAGTAGAAATTTGTCCCTCATACTTCTCTGTAGGCACAGGTTGTTCTAAAATGGGCTAATACGAGGTAAAGGACCTAATAGTCTTGGGAACTCACAGTGCAAGATTGGATGATTCTTGCTTGTCAGGCCTTGCAAATGCTTTTGGTGGAGAAAAAGTATTCAATCATCTCAAATGCCAGTAAGGGCCTAGGACTGAAGTCTCCCAGTGAAATGATCTCAGAACTATCCTAAAGGATAGTCTAGCTGGAATAAAGAAAACAAAACAGCAAGACTATCTGGCTGCTTGAGTGAATCCTCCAAAGATGTTTGTTTTTTTCCAGGGGAGAGGAAAAAAAAAAAGAGGGAGGGAAGTTTAATTATTCTTGAACATATAGAAACATAAGGGCATGAGTTAAAAAAAAATGCATATATACTGATATACTTCTGTTGCTCCTTAAAGAATCAACTAGAAAAGTTAGCCCTATAAGGAATGGCCAGATGATTCAAAATTTAACAGGACTGTTTTATCTTTAGCACTGTCTGGCCACAAGGTGTCAATCCTTCCTTGCAAGAATAACAGACAGCTGGTGGGTTTTTCTCAAGCAGAGCTGTAGCAAAGTTTTTGGCACTTCCAGGAGCAATGTCAGTTAAGGAAATAGAAAATAAAAAGCGAATAAGTGCGAAAAAAGAACACAACCTCATCTGCAAAGTCTTGTCCCTTCAATTTTTAATGAGATTGCAGGAAGACTTTTTCATGTGGTATATGTGGCTAGATCTGCATGGCTAATAAATAGATTTAATCAAAACTAATTCATATTATTATTTCCTGCAATATTTCAGCTTTGAGATATATTAAAAAGCTGTACACTCCTGAACATGTGAAAAAGAGACCAGCAAAAAAGGGAGAACTTTAGAAACACATTCAGAAACACTTAGCATGACTGAGTAAGAAGTCACAGAACAGAAAAGCGAGGGAGGAAGGAGAAGAAAAAAATGAGGGAGGCAAGGAAAACAGGCTTTCAGAAAGCTCAGCACTGTTTAAACACATGATAAATTGCCAGATTTTCAAGAGTGCTTTAATAACGAAATACCTTCCTGCCAACTGACCCCACATAAACAGCATTTTGTCCTCAGGAATTCTAATAGAGTGCTAGCACTTCAGCTGAAATGCATCAAAGCCATTTCTTCCCTTTTGCCGCAGCTAATAAATATTGAATTTCCCCCCAGGTTCACCTAGGAAACTTCCCTTGCTCTCAGAGGCAGCTATGCATGCAAGTATTCATCCCGAGTATGTGTGTGAGACAATAGTGCTGATTTACCTAGAAGCAAAAATACAAATTACACAGTGTGTTTAATTTGGTGATTTTCTGAATTCTCTGTTTCAGTACTGTTGTTTTTCCACTGTGAGCAAGATAGTGTGTGAATATGTATGAATTTATGCTACGTTGTATCATATTGCTTTGGGGAGGGAGAGTATTTTTTTGCCTCTGCTTAAGAAGTCTTTCCTGGTTTGGAAAAAATAAAGGGAAGAAAACCCTCTTTCTGTTCAGCCCACAGCCATACAGCATCCTCGTGCATCTGCACTCTGAAAAACCAGTGGCAGACAGACAGCCCTTTCACAGCCCAGCCTTTCGCCCATCTCTTGGCACAGGCGGGTGCATCCTCGCGGGTGCTCAGGGCCCAGTCCGCTTCCCCGCGTGACGGAGCAGAGCGGAGCGGCCGCCGTGCTCAGCGCTCCCGCGGGCGGCAGCAGGGCCGTGCCGGGTCCCGCGGGAACCCTGGTCGCTGGCAGCGGTGTGGAGGGCGGGAGGAACCCAGGCGAGCTGCTGCAGCCTTGCCCAAGCCGGCAGCTAGCGGAGGCGCTTTCTCTCTTAAACGGAGCTTATTTCAGGCAGAAATGGGCATGGGATGGGGAATGCTGTGACCTGCATGGAGGGTCTCTAGCGAGAGCAGTTGGTAACTGCTCTAAGGAATTAGCAAAAACTTAGTGGGTCTCCCAGCTGAAAATGAGAAGAAAATGATAACTCAATGTTCTGGCTAAAAGCAAGGAGGCTCTGAAGCCCAGTGAAATGGGGAGCTGCTCAAAGAAGAGTTGTTTATGCGTAGGTTTTAGTGTATGCAAAAGATTTCCCTGGGGATCTGTCACCCCCTGCCATTCCCCTGGCCCGGCCGCAGCGCTGGGGCTCGGTGGGACGAGCATCTCCCGCTGCTGCCGAGCGCGGCCACGTTGGCAGCACTTCACCAAATGCTTTGGCAGCTCCTGCAACTCCCGAGCTGACTAGGGCATGTTCTGTGCTCACGCCTGGGCTCTTCCCTTCTCTGCATGGCGCAGGGGCATCTGGCACATTGTCCCACGCATGGAGGAGAAGCTTTTGTGGCTGAACATCCTTGTTTTGGAAATACTGCATCACAGGGGCCCAATTCCCTTGCTGAGAAAGGAAATGAATCGATTGGGTGTGTGCAACTGAGAAGAGTGAGGAGGAGTGAAGTCTTGGTGTTTGTGGACGTTCCCCCCCCCTCCATTTTTTTGTGTGTGTGTATGTAGAATCATGGCAGAATAAAAAAATCAATGCGGGACAGGCACGGAACAGAATCTGAAGAGCACTCTTATACATAAGCAAAGCATGAACTAGGGCTACCAAGGTCTAATTGTATTTGTGGTCACACTGAGTTGCTGACAGCCTACAGGCTGCTGCTTATTAAAGCACACTAATTTCAGGTACCATCTGATTCAAAGCCCAAAGCAGGCACAGAAAACATTCCTAGAGCAGCAGCAATAAATAAGGGTGTGCGAGGCTTGCTGGGGAAAGCACCTCACGGGGTTCTTGGGAAGGCTGCCCTGCGGCCGGGCTCGTGCCGCTCGTGCCTGGCTGAGGCGGAGGCACCGGTCCCACTCGTGCCATGGGGGTCTCCTGGTTGCTAGGGGCAGAGGAGGCCTGAGGACAATTGTGGCCGCTCGGTTTGCAGCCAACGTTGCAGGGAGCAGAGCGATTTCCTCGATGTTTTAAAGATACTGGTTTTACTTCCTGGTGTGATGAAAGTTGCCTTGGCCTATAATTAGAAGCCCCTCTCTTCCCCTGAGTGACCAGGCTTCTCCTGAGACTGAATTGGCTTCTCAACTTCAGTCCTCAGCCAACACTGCAGTTCATCACCTCTGCCTCCTGCCAGCCCTTGGTACAAATACTGCAGCGTGTAAACTGCACTGCGCACCGATTTCTGCAGCGGTTTTAACAGCAGTGTTTGCAGCACCCATTTCCCTCTATTTTGGCTTCGCATTATTGTGAGCTTTACCCTTTGTGTTTAAACGTGCAGTTGGAAGAGGAGTGGTAGGGAGGACCCAGAGCCATCTGTCTGCTTGCAGGCTGAGGAGCCGCGCTGCCAGCTCCCGTCAGGCCGCCTTGCGCTGAGCGGGTCGTGCGGCGCTGGGCACCTCGGCGACCCCTCGCGCTCTGCAGACCCCCGCTGCCGCCCGGCCGTCCTGCGGCCACGTCTGCTCTTTGCTGTCCGGCCTCCAGAAACCCCGCTGCGCTCACCAGGGAGTTTAGGGAAAGCCACCTGACGACGGTTTTAAGTTTTCGCTGTGCTGAACGTAAGCGAGTGTACCTACAAGGCTAGCCAAAGTTTGCCATCCCTTGGAGACCAGGGAGCTCACCTGTCTGCCCAGATAAGCTTTTCAGTAGAGAAAATTGAATTAAGGTGTGTCATGCATATGAAAACAATGCGTTTGCATACATTTTCTTCCTATTGAGGTAACTAGGTAATGTTTATAATTTTGTGGGTTTTTTTTTCTTTTTTTTCTGAAGATGTGATGATGTATACAGCCAGTGTAAAATTACAGAGGTGACCTTTACTCTTAACACTGAGCTATGCAGGTCTTGTCTCAGCAAGGATGCTACATAGATTTGGCTGTTAAAGTGTAAAACCAAGCCTTTTTGTGCTTCCAAAAGAAAAGAGCCTAGAGCAACATCTAGCTGTAGAGACTTGGATATACCACTTCTTAAAATTTTAAGGCAGCCGAGTGATCTCGAGTATCACTGAGCATACTGGTTTTCCTAAGAGCACGCTACACAAATGCACGGAGTAGGCAAGGACAGGGCAGGCCGCAGTCCTCTCAGGGAAAGACCCGTCTGCCATGTCATGTGGCACCTCACGGCAAACCCTCGCTTTTGTTGTGTGCTAGCTGAGGTAACAGGCTAGGTATTTGACATCCGATAGCAATGGAATTTTCCAAAGCACAAAATTTAATGGGTTGTTACGAAACAAAAATTGTCTTTGACCTCTTGCTGAAGAACACGGAGCTAATGCTCTCTGCGGGCAGAGGGCTGTAACGCACGGAGGAGATGACGCTGAATCCTTGACGGCGGTGCAAATGAATTGGAATGAGGGAAGGAAAATTGTCATCTCGTATCGAGCACCTCATAATTTTGCTGTCAGTTGAGGAGCTAAGATTACTGCCAGCAGCAGATAATACACACTGAAAAGACCCAAAAGAATCAAGTTGCAAAAACAGCGCGTTTGCAGTGAGGCAGGCGGGAAGGAAGAAAGAAAGGGTAATAAAAACCTGCTCTGAACAGTGAATTAACCACTTAGGCACTGACTGAAGACCACTAAACTCTGCTGTATCCCTTCTGTTGAAATGAAGGTGAAAGGCATTAAATATGAAGTCACGTCTGGCACTGCTTTGTTCTACTGTGCCTAATCCTAATAAACTGATATCCAAGTAAGTGCTTTGAGAAGGTGTGTTGCAGAAGATGACAACCAAGGCTGATGACTGGGGAAAATGCTTCCCCCCCCCCCCAAAAAAGATGTAAAAAGCCACTGTAATCAAAGTCAGGAGCAGATTTTGAGTCCATTCTGGGAGTGAGCGTTTCCTAGTTTTCAGAGAGCATTTGAACCCTTGAACTTGATTAGAACTCACACTCCCAAGCAAACTTCAAGCTGATTGTGAAATATGCAGCTCTTGTTATGCTAGTTTATTATGTAATCATCCAGAGTGGGAACAGAAATAATTCCATATGACCTATATCACTGCCTGGAAGGCACAGATTGCAGATTGCAACGTTAGTCAGTTTTACAGTTCTGCATTTGCATGTTTATGTTCTGGCCTAAATAATAGAGTCTTGTGTCTTCACCCCAACTAGGGGGCTTCTGTAACTGTGATCCAAAGGTGAGTTGCAGGTTATACATACTTACAAATGAGTATGAGTAAGTATAAATACTTACTCATAAAATCATATTCTGATTAATTGATTATTCTCTGAGGAAGTATTTATACATTTTTCTTCCCTTTCTTTTTGGAGTAGCAAATGCATTCTATAACTTCTCACTCTTTTCAAAGGCAATTTGATGTTAGAGAAATGGAAGAGCAGACTGAAGTATCTGCAGGTTAAACGATCAGCTGTAATTTTACTCGAGCATCTGCCCTTTGAATCAGAGTCAATCCCATGATAGACTGACTTTTTTTTTTTTTTTAACCTGGGCCTTTGTTATGTAGTTTACAATACAGCCCTGCAAAGAGTTGTAGTGCTCCAATAAATGAGCAGGGGCATCCTAGGTCAGTTTTGTTGAAGATGTGTTGTGGAGCGGCAGCACAAGCCTTCCTGCTGTGACCTAGCCATGTTTGTGTCTCATCTCAGGATTTTTGGAACCATTTTTCCTTCCGCTGTTCTCAGCAAAGTGCTCCTTTGGCACTACTGGCTCGAGATTGTTGCCTCTGCTGTAACATCCACTGATTCCTTGTACTGGAGAAGACCTTATCACGCAAGGGAAGAAGAGACAAAGTGTGCTGCAGCTACGTCTACACTCTCAAAAGGAAACAGTACCAGGAACCATTCCCAGCCCTGGGAAAGCACCTGTCTGTGCTCGGAAGCTGTTCCCTGGCAAGTGACACCTCTCGGCGCTCTTGGAAGCAGCAGGTGATCCCAAAGGTGCCCACACGCCCCTTTGAAGGCTCAGGGGGTTCATTTGCTCGGATATAGGTCATCCCATGCGAGGCAGCCTCAGCTCCCAGGGACTGCCCTTGCTGTGATTTTACCTCCTCTTTGCTGATGGGCAGGAGGCACCACTGCAGTGGGAAGGAGGAGGGCAGTGAGTTGCAGTCACTTCCCTACTCTGCCCTGACAGGTGGGGATGAAAGGCAAGAATGTTTCTGGCCTCTATCACCAAACAGTTGGTTCAACAGCTTTTGCCACTGCCACTTCAGGAATTGGAATTGGGGCCTGCATTTAATAGCCTAGGGACACTATTTTTCAGTAAGACTGGATTAACAGCCACTGCGGGAAGTCTGCTCAAAGGAATGCATGTATGCACTACGGTGAAAGGAGGTGTTGTGTGTTGGTGATACTGCTATTGCACAGGATATTTTTGTAGTAGAAAAAAATACTAATTTGAACCTCAAAAGTAACATTTTAAAGAATTATTTGCCTCAAATTATCAGTAACATTTATTCTTCTGGAGGAAGGGGAGAAAAAAAGTGGGATATCAACTTTACTGTGTTAGTCAGCCCTTATTTTAACTTCCTATTATGGCCAGACACAGATATGGCAATTCCATTTTGTCCGTGCATTTCTGTTGCATTGCAGTATCACCAGTAGCTTTCAGCCAAAACTCTGTAAATGCTGAACCAACCCAAATGGGCAAAGTTGTCAGGCCCTATTTTTCAGGGTCCTCCACAGGAGAGAGCTTGTGTGGCGAGAACAGAAGGACCATGCAAAAAGCAATTGCCTCGGCCGATATCAGCTGTGATATGGAGGGTTGAGCGTCCAGCGTTTTAGGTCTCTGGTAAAGGCTCTTGTTGACGACCTGCGTGGTCAGTCACCTCTCCAGAATGTGCTGCCTCTGAGAAGGCTTTGTGAGAGCTAAAGAACATAGTTATTGCAGCAGAGGTTGCCAGGAAAGACAAAGAAAGACATTCTTGCCAAAGAAAGACATTGGTAGTGATGGAAGAGTTATTACTTTCTGGTAGGGAAGAAGAGTTATTAGTTTCTGGTGGGGAAGGAGTAAGAAGAGTGAAGACTGAAAGAGAAGGAACTTTTCCAAACTTTTGAAATGTAGAAGTATGTTCAGTTTGAAATTTAAGTCAGGACTACTGCAGATTTATTTCTATACACGTTTATTTCATCTGCTTCGCTGGCCACAAAGAAAATTGGTCATCTTTTTCAGTTATTTCAGAGAGTGCAAATAACGTATACAGGGCATGCTTTACTGCCTTGATTTCAAGGCATAGTTAGTCTTACAGTGCTGATGGAAACCCAATCAAGGCTTGTTGTGTGGTTAAGATTGAGTCAATGGTAAGGAAAAAAGATTTGCTGAGACACCTGACATAATAAAGGGCTGTAGAAGATGAGAAATGTGATTTCACAGACCTCCCAAAATGGGGCAGTTTGAGACAGTGACATAAACCAAGGGCTGAAGCCCTTTATGTGGCTTAAAATATTGTGTTTTCAGTCTCTTGCTAAGTGTATACCACGTGAGCCCAGTTAAAGGATCACATGCTCTCATTCCCCATTTCAACATCAAAAGTCATAAAAATTATAACAGTTTCTAACCAAACGTGAGGGAAAGGATTATGCTTTCACGTGGTGAGAGCTAAGTAGCAGAAGCCGAGGAGCTCTTAGGAAACAATGATCCAGGTTTAATGCAAATGTGTTAAAAAGAATGAGGGAAGAGGAATATGGAAATAGCTGATATAATAACACAGTAACCAGAATTGTTCTGAATAGATTTTTCTTAAGATTTTCATGAGGCATCAGCTGCTCTTTATAATTCTTTTCCCAACACTACCTTATGCCTTATCAAAATATACATCTTTGCTGCTGCATTTATATTTGCCCTATTTAAAATCAAGACAAAATAGGTTTTGTGCAGGGTACTGAAATAATCATAAGAGCATACAGCATTCCAGAGTAAAGGCTTTGAAAAGATTCAGTCACAGATAACGACAGGAGACTACTTACAAGCATGTCATTTTCTTTGCCAAACTAATGATTGATGGGGGACATGCATTCTCGCTATCAATTTTGGTGTAATCAGAAAGCAGGCACTCAATCATTTGTCAATATAATTGCATTTATTTATGGTGCACTTAACTAGTCACTTGTTTATTTTTGTTGTTTGTTTGTTTTTTCTAATCAACTTTTACACTGGGAACTTTTACAGTTTTCTGAACAGACATGATCAAGGTGGGGGAACCAAATACCATCTTTCTTGAAATCACTAGGCATAGACAGTGAACACCGAAATAATTATCAAGTAAAAAAAAATAAACTCAAACTGGAGAGAGCCCCAAATTAAAAGCCTTTAAAAATAGTTTTAGGCTGAAAAGAAATAAAACTGTCACGGTGTGTGAACTTAGTATAATTAGAAGTATGTGACTAAAGTGTTCTTTGTTTTTGTGTGAATTCCACAGTGTGGCAGGTTAGCCACATCTCTGTTTCCAAAATGCCACAGTAATTTCTCAGATATTAAAGAGTAATGTTTCCTTAGATGATATCATTCTTGGAGATGCTTGGCTGAGTAGCACTGTGGCCCTGTTTTGTCTGCTTTCACCCAGTACAGTAAATAGTATCAACGGGGTGGCAAAGGTAAAGCTGAAAAAGGGTTTTGGCCCTTTGTATCTGTTCTTAGAAAAGCAGCGATCAAGGCTGGAGCATTTTTGGCACGAGCTGTTTGCTGGTCTGCCTCTCGTGGGGCATTCTGTGCTTCTGTGGGGCACTGCGAGGCTGCTTGCCAAGGGGGACACTTGGTTGTGTTGGTTCCTGCTACCAGGGTGCTGCTCTGCAACACGGTCACTCCACGGTGTGACTTGAGTGTCAGTAAGTAATGGAAATCTTTACGCGGGCTTTAGCAGCAATAACATCATGCAACAGCTGATCACACGGTATCATTGATCACATCATACTGTTGGTTCTGAGCAAAGGATTGGAAGTGTTCAGTGCAAAAAGCCATAATTCAAGTGACAAAAATGTTAGCAGAGAGAGCACCCTGCAGCTGAGACTACAACTGGCCTACGTTAGGACAGCGTGCGCAACTTGGCATCAGCTCCTGTTGCCACCTGCCCTCCCTGCAGGGGAAGAGAGGATTTTGACTGAGGAGGAGGATGAGGACAACAGGGAGGTCAGGAAATGGGAATAAGGTATAGCATATGCCAATAATGTGTGTGATGTACCATGGCAATACAGGGATTTGGGAGAGACAAAGCGAAAACGAACTGCGTTGTGCTTAGCAGTTAATCTGTTGCCTGGATGCTGCAGCTCCCAATGGGGCGCATGTCAGCCCCTCACCTTTGTGCCCAAAGGATCCCTGTCTTGATTCCTCGTTCCCTCCTGCTCTGCTGCTGTCCGTATGTCTAAGTCGTGGATGCAGCTACACTTCCCGCAGCAATCTAACTTGCAAATGATCTAGCCTACGACTTACATCAGCATTTTTGGCCATGCCAGAAACTAAAATAATTTTAGCAATCTCCAGAGAAAGAAATATCCACAGAGCTCCCTGTTCTGTGGCAGGCAAATCGATTATCCTTTGAACGACTTTTAATGCGCCTTCCGAACGAGGCCCTGCTGACAGACATGGCAATGACTGCCAGGGAAGAGCTCAGAGCGAGCCAGTACAAACCACACTGACTTTACAGAATGTCCTTATTTGCAGCTCAGAGCCATCTCCCCAGTTTGCTGTTTCACTAATTGTAGCCATTTCTGCAATAATCGTATTTTTACTGGTAAGATAATCTCCAAAATTATTTAGAAAGCCGGTTGGTGCTGTGGTGAATCAAACCCCAAAAAACATGCCTGACAAGCCATGGCAGTTGCTAACTGCTCTTTGGAAGACCAGGGTCTGCAGTACTACCGAAAAATAGATTGCAACAGTATGGTATTTTACCAGCAAAGCGACTCTTTTCCCTTGGAATTATGCTGCTGTTCTCATTCAATGCATTTAGGTTTCCTAATTAGATATAAATAACTTCAGTCTTCCAGATCCGTCACTCATTTCTGGAGTGCTCAAAACACGAGGTTTGTGCAGTTATCCCCCTCTTTAGGGCGGCCAATCACAATCCTGCTGCAGTGAAAATGATCCTTTTCTTGAAGCTCTGCATCGCTACTAGAAACAAGCACCTAGCGCTACTGTATTTCCAGAGTGGCCGAGCTTCTTCCACCTACAAAAGTCTTACAAAAGGACTTTTTTAAATATATATACCTATATGTGATAATAGGCAAAATTAGTTAGCTCAAGTGCTGTGTTTTTATAATGTCACTGTTACGCACAAACATTCTCAGAATCAAAATGCAACAAGCAAAATCCATAAGTTGTGGAGTTTTCTTTGGGAAAGGAGGCCCATTCAATCTGGTATAAGCTCAGAAACTTGTTTTCTTCCCTTCACAGTGAGTCTGCAAAATAATCTGTAATATGAAGGTTTGCTAAAGCAATGGATGTCCCTAGGGAGATAGGATGAGGGCGAGAGCGATGGATCCTGGATCAAAGGTTGTCCTGCTGCAGGGCTAGGAGAGGCGCAGTCCTGGCAGCCTCCTTCCCAGGCAACAGGCATCACGGGCTGTCCTCAGGGTGACAGCGACCCCCTTCACAACACGAACCCCTTTCAAAGAAATGAGCAAAACGGAGCCAGCCGAGCCAGGAGGTGCCCCTGCGGACAGGCCCGTGTCGCTGCACAGCCGCCTGGCTGCCCGGGGCGGCGGAAGGGCTGCCCCTGGCGCCGCAGCGGCCGCCCGGGCGGGGACAGCGGCAGGAGCCCCGC
>VWPW01030084.1:70871-250557 GCA_013389825.1 Crypturellus undulatus
GCCGCGCCGCGTCCATGCGCGCCGCCGAGGCCGCCGCGGCGCCAGGCAGCGCCGCCATGGCCGACGAGAGCTCCGACGTGCCCAGGGAGCTGATAGGTACCGGCCGCGGGCGGCGTCAGCGGTCGCCGTGCGGGGAAGTGGGGGCGCGGGGGCCGTTATGCGGGGAGGAGGGATGCCGTGGCGGCGGCTCCGGTGCGGGAACGGCAAACGGGAATGGGAATGGGAACGGGAACGGGGATGGGGGTTCTCCCTTCCCGGGAAAACGCGCGGTGGTTCCGTGCGGGGCCGCCCGGCAGCCCTCGGTGGTGGCCCCGGGGGAAGGTGCCTGGAGGAGCTGTAGCCGCGGCTTGCTTATTTATTTATTTATCTTCTTCTGGGCTTGGGGTTATTTAAAACTGGCTTGTGCCGTTTATTTATTTATTTGTTCCCCCCTCCTCCCCCCACCCGGTGCGTGCCTGCCCGGGGGAGAGGTCCTTTCCGTTCAAGTTTGGGGGCCGCACGCGAGCAAACGCCGTGCGGGTCCCCTACACGGAGCGGGGAGCACTCGGTGGCGCTGGCTCGCGGCGTCGCAGCTGCAGGGAGGACCCTGGCGTTGCTGCTGCCGCTGTTCGGGAGCGTGCAACAAGCAGGGAGCGAACGGGGCGCGCTGGGAAGCGGTGTCATCCAGGGACAGGGGCTCAAGCGTTGGGCCGTGCTCGGGCCGGACCTCCGCTTGGCTTGGTTGTGGTTTCGCCTGTTGAGGAAAGATCTCAGCTGGGCTGGGGCGATGCTCTTGGAGGAGCGGAGGTTGGTCAGGCAGCCCCGTACGTACGTGTTGCATCGCACACGGGGCCCGGAGAGCTCGCGTAGCCCGTGTCCGCTGCGGCTCCTCGTCGCCTTTCTCAGCCTGTGCTGAGAAAGGGGGGGAGCTTGTTCTAACAGAGAAAATCCTTGTAACGCTCTGGATGAAAAGTTGCTGTTGTCAGAGGCGTTTTTACTGTGTAAACCAGATAGCTCTATTTTGCAGTCCTTTTAATGAAGGAAACATGGAGATTCCTAGTGCTATCCCAGAGGGACTAGGAAAAGGTGACGAGCTGAGTGTTATGGCAGAAATAGGTATAATCCCAACCTTGATCACAGCATGGCCAGCTAGGTGTAAGTACCGGGATACTCGTGCATGGCTGGAGCAGGTTCACACCAAATGCTTATGCTTCTACGTGCTAGGTGAGGTAGTGAGAGAAGGAGCAAAGCTGGGCACGCCAGGCTCTGAAATCCTCTGTGGGTAGTTATGAGCACCAGCCCCAGTTCTGGCACCGCGCTGTCACCTACCTTGTTTCCTCAGGGCTCCTTAGGGGCGTGTGGATCTGTTCCCATGGATTGGTGTGGTTTATAGCAGTATTCCGGTGTCTGTGTGTTGGTTAGTGGCAGTGTAGTTTAGCACGTTAGCATTTATAAAATGAATTTTGAAAGCAGGCTTTTGGGAATAACCCTGTGTTCTGAGAACAGCCTGGAAGGACGTGCCGTAAAACGCAGCGATTAGACACGGAGATTAGACGAGGAATAGGAGTGTTTGAACTGCAGTTTTTGTTCTGTTGCTCACTTCCTGTGTGACCTTTGTCAGGTCGCTTAGGTCATAATTTAAAAAAAAAAAAAAAAAAAAAAAAAAAAACCTATTAATGTGCATCCACTCTTCTGAGTTGTTGGTCTCTGAAGGTAGGTGCCTATAGTCCGAGGCTTTAAAAATTAATGAGCACTTAAAAACATGAGCCTTAACCTCGTGTCTCCATCCCTTCATTTGAAAAGCCACTTCAAAAGTCCCCTTGCCAGCAGTACCAAGGAATTTTTCTCCATTAGATGGGGAAAAAGTCAATGGAATTTAAATCTCAACTTTCTGCAGTGATGTTTCTAGTCTCATATGGCGGGCGCAGCCTTAGGATGAGGTGACATCCTGATGCCTCCCTGAGTTGCTCCCGGGCCAGTTGCTTCCCTGATGCTCTGAGGCCTTTTCTCTCTCTCTTGCTTTTTGAAGTAGTGGGAGTGAGGCTGGAAGCCTGCAAGCGATTTCAGTGCTGCTGTTGAGGACCTGTGGGGGACCCAGCGGAGACCACAGGAGGCCAGTCTCCCATGCTCCCCACTCCAGCTTCAGGAGCAAGTCCCCTGCTAGAAGCAGCACTTTGAGCTGCTCCTTAGAGAAAAGAAACCAAAAGGGGTGTCTGTGGGGTGGAAATAAAGTAGCAGGAATAGTAGCACGATGTATTTTTTCTTTTCTGCAATGAGATAGGGCTTTCCTTTATGAAAAGGAATGTGTGGTAAACCTTGAATTCCTTTAAACTCCCAGTCAGAGGACAGCAATACCAGAAACGGGTGTCACTTATAAGAGAGGAGGTCTCAAAACCTGGCTCATATGGGGAGGATTGAGCCCCTCCTACTCTGCCTACCAGTCTCCTTGGGGGACGCTCTGCCTGACTCCTTCCCAAGCAGTTGCCCTGGCATCCCGACGCTCCAGCAAACATTGCTGGTGTGGGGCAGCTTCCCTGGGACAGCCCAGGAGCGTTCCTTTCCTGGTCGGCAAATCAGAATTCCTGGGGAGAGCATTCGGCTTTTGCAGCAACAACTCTTTCTGGCAGAGAGTTGCTCTGACCAGGTTTGTTCTTTGTGTTTCATGCCCCTGTGCCCTCCAGGCAGAGTTCTGGCCTGGGCTAGACTTCTTAAATGCTGTGTTATTTGGTGCAGTCAGTTATGCTGGCTATCAAACCAAAATTGTGCAGAAGAGCTGCAGAACTACTATAAAAGCCTTAGGAAGACCATATTGTCCTGAATTTTAGCCTTTTAAACTTAGGGGTGTGGGGATGGAGGCTTGCCCTCTAAAGGTGCCAGAGAGCTGTGTGCATATGTGTGTGTGTGTACTCGCATATATATATATATATATATGGGATTGGTCCTTTGAGGTGGCTACGTAATCATTAGAATTTGGACTGACACCAGCCCAGGCCCTTGCAGCCTTTGCTGCACAGCTGTCAGATGTTGGTATCTGGGAGCCCAGCTGATTTGCATTGCAACTTGCATGTACAAGCACTTGATTTTCTATTATCTGACCCATTTGGCCTCCGTGATATTAACAATAAAAGGCTAGCATTTTTGCAATACAAGTGTTTAATTGACTTTAACAGGCTTTTCAGGTTCTAGTATCAGCAAACTTTGCTCACTGTGTTTTAGTGATGAATGGGGAATTGTTATATTTTCCCAGGGTAGAGTTGAGCAATACTGAGGCTTGTCTTAGGAATGTTTTTGATGTGCAACCAGCACTGGGAGAAATATCCATTTAGATTTATAATATTGACATATAAAATCTATAATCTCATCGTAGTTGGTTTAAATTATTTTGTAGATGACATCCTTAAGGAAAGTTATGTGTATATTAGAGTTGTTTAGTACTGAAACACATGCATGAGACTTTCCTGGATTCAGCCATTGGACAATGTAGCTCTGAGTCTTCTTGAAAGCCTGATAGTAGAATCTGTTTCCCTCTCATGTTGTTGATGAGAGTGTTTAAAGGTATTTTCTTTTATTTCAGAAAGTGTCAAGGATGTTATTGGGAGGAAAATCAAAATTTCGGTGAAGAAGAAAGTAAAGCTAGAAACCAAGGGAGATAAAGTGGATAACAAAATCTTGGTAAGTCTGATATATGGGTTCTGATTAAATTTATGGAGGAGAAGCCAGTATCTTTTCATAAGATGTTAATTCTCCCATTGAAAATTTCTTTTACTGTGTACGTGCTATTATCTACAAGTGTTACTTTATTGCTTTCTTGTTGGTTTGCACAGCAAGTCTGTGTGTGAGCATGCATGTGTATAACACGTGCAGCACAGGATTATGTTCACAGTGCTGTGGATTGGTGCTAAGAAATTATTATTAGAATGCGTTTTAAAATAATCGGCTGACTTTGTGGTTTAGGTTTCCCATTCATAGCAACAGGAATTTTGTGTGGAGAAGAAATGCAAAATCAAGCATGTAACATTATATATCTCTTAGACTGTTATACAGTGCAGAATGACAGTAGTAATATTGTGCTTTTTAAACTCAAATGACTATTTGTACTTTTTCGTATTCCGTGTTAAGTCATGCATCTGCATTTTCAAAGAGTGCTCGCTGTGTGGGATCCTCCATTGTCATTTCTAAAACTGTAGTGGAGGAAAGTGTCAAATTAATTTCCCTTAAGTATACTTTCCTGTTTTCTCAATAATAATTTTACTGGCTTCTCTTGATAAGCATGCAAGCTGCAGTAATGAGCTGGTATGCATGTGTACAGTCTTGAATATTTGGGTATGCAAAAAGAGATGGATCTTCCTTTTCTTCATTTTTGATGTCTCTATATCAGGAGAACTAGACTAACATACAAATTATGATAGTGCTGCTGATGCTTTTTCATCAGTTGAGACCTATCTTCATAAAGTGCATATAGCTTATCCCAGGGCAGTAAGACTGTCAATAGCAGTCTGCTTTTTAGTGAGAGTAGCTACTTAAGGCATTTGAAATGTTTTCTGGGTAATATCTACCATTTTTATATATAGCTTCTGAGTCTGCAGTTTCTGCTTCTGTACTGGAAATAGGCCGGACTTATGAATGTTGATTGATCGTCTCTATTTGAAAGCCTAGTTTACAGGGGAGGCTGGCAGTTTCACTGAAGCAGTAACACTTGAGTGACTTCTTGACTTATACAGAATCATTATTGCTATCGATAGCAAAATATATTGTGGAAATAATGTAATGCTGTTGAGAATTGATGGCACCAGAAGAATCTCAAGGTCTGAATTGTTAGTGAAGTTTCCAAGGGATGTCTTGCTCCGTAGTAAAATGCCTAAATGTGATGACTCGGATCATTCATGTCTCATTTACAATCTAATCTCCTGAGCTCTTAGGTGAGGTGTTTCAGCTTTTATAATTGGAAATGTATTGAAAGGGAGGGAGGGTTTAAGAGGCTCATGTTTTAGAGAGCAGTTCTTGGGCATGTTGCTTTAATGTATGGGGTGAATCTTTCCAGGGGGTGAATTGCCAAGGGGAGTGTTGTCTGTTAGGGCCATCTGTTTTTTCAGGCAAACATGCACGGGATTTATACTGTTTTCATGGTTAGGGAAATTGGCTGTTGTCTGCAACGGTTGAACTTCATCTTTACTTCTGCCACGGGGTGCTTATGTGAATCTGTACAATCCATGAATGCCTCTTTTCCACCCCCCCTTCTCCCCCTTCCCCCTCCCCCAGCCTCTCACAAATTTTCCCAAACTGCATCCATATGTCTTCATTTTATGTGGTTTTCTTTGCAGAAGTGCTAAGTACTGTGGCTGAGGCTGCTGGGGGCTGTGATTCCTTTTAGGAAGCACAGACTTCTCTGAAAAGCAGAGTGCTCTGAAGAAATGTCACCAGCAACACCTTAGGCTAGATATACCTAAGTTTAGTGGGGGTTTATTGGCTTGATGCACTCTTGTTTGTACACTTAGGTTTCTTATCTGAGCCATAGGAGAGGTAGACCTTCCTCTTCTCAAAACAGTGCTGCTAAAATAAAAGGACCTTTCTTAAGGAATCTGTATGTGCTTAATGCTAAACAGCACAGAAAGGCCCCCAAGGAAATTAAGATTTTTTTTTTGTACTGCAAGCGTGGTTTTAATAGTGTTCAATAAATAATGAATATGGCCACATACTGTCCAGTGAGGGTAACATGGAGTATTGAATTGTTGTGCCTTGTGTGCCAAGTGAAGGGTTGGCAGCAAAAGTAATTGGTAATTAAAGGCTGTATCCTTAAGTGCAGGCACCAGAGGACTTAAATGTGATTGCTTGGGCAAACTCCATGCCAACCTTTCTTGACTCCTGAGAGCTTAGATTAGAAATGTTAATGTTCTTTTGAGCTTCATCTCTGGAGTGGGTGTGCAATAATGAATTAATTGTTTGGAGATTTTGTTTTTAATATTATTAATAGTTGGAAGTTTACAGGAAAATTAGGTGATGTGCTGTGGGTTCAGCTTTTAGTAGTGGAAAATGCCAGTTGTTTTCAGTCTATATTAAGCCTGAACTGTGATGGGGTGTACTCAAGGCTTTAGAGGAGGGTGATCACAGAGCTTGGCACCCAAGTCAGTGCTCTAATTAAATGCCCCCTCATTCTGCCTTCCTCAGAAAAATCAGTAACACTTTCAGAAGGGGAGATTATTTAAAAATGTCCGCAGCTTGCAGGGAGCTATGAAAACACTTGACTGCTGGTGCACTGAAGTGTGGGTACAACTGTCTGCTTGGGTCACTGTGCTCTAGCACATTCCTCTCATAATTAAGGTGGAAATGGGAATTGGAGAACCAAGAAAGAGTATAGAAAGATGGTGTTGCTTGAAATCAGGCCCTTACATTAACACAGGTTGTGGATCGTGCTGGTCTTGAAGTGGGTTAGGAGCTCAGGATTGTGTGGCCAAGTTTGGGAATTGTGGCAAGTGTGGAAATGGTCGGGCATGAGCTGGGGATGTGGCAGATGCTGCCCTCGCTGCAGTTTATCTATTTATTTTTTTTCTGCCCCAAAATCGTAAAATGTTGGCATAATGTTTTGCTGAGTATTTCCTAATGGAGTGTCTTCCTATTATGTTTATGTCAACTAATTGCCCTCGTGGAGAAGCTGGAATTATAAGATAAAGATTGCATAGTGATTACATTTGACCAGCTCTTTATAAAATACCAATGTTTTTAGGAGTAGTTTGTGGCAGGCTAAAATTCCAGGATCTCTCTTACTTGTTGTTCCTTTCCTAAAAGGGAACACTCCTAGTCCAGTTTCCTTTGAGATTAGTTTTCCTTTCAAAGTAAAATAGTTAGACATTAAATTTGAGGAAATATTGGCATATCGCACTTCCTGCAGATGATTAGGCTGTCTATATATGTGGTTGGGCTGTTGGTGGGGGTGTGTTTTATTTATTTATTTTAATGTTTTCCTAATGTTAGCCTGCAGCTAGTCCGAGCTGCTGGGTCTGTTCAGCTCTGAGGACACCAGTCTCCGTGCAGAGACAGTCACATTTTGCACTGCCTTAAATATTTTGTGGTGAACAGCTTTGGCATTTGTTTCCCATTGCTCAGTTTTTGTCTTGATCTATCACTGATATTCCATTCAAATAGAGAAGAACTTCTGTATCTGCCTAGGTGCAAGTGTGTTGCCTTTTTTTAAAAAAAATCACTTTTATATTAAATTGCTAAGAGCGTGAAGCTCACTGGGTTGTCCAAGGTTACTTTTGCATTCACTGTGTGCAGTTTTGCACATTATCTTGTGACAGCTGGTGTGTGCTAATGATATTAAATATGGACATTTTTTAGAATAATGGTGTTTCTTCTTCTGTGCCCAGAACATTGAGTGTTATGACATCTCTTAAGTGTGTGTTTACAAAGATGAAAGGAAGTAGGTGCTGGTACATGCCTTGTTTCAGGGAGCCTAAGAGGAGGTAATCAAAAATACTCATACAGAGAATTTTTTTTTTTAAAGTACATTTACGAAGCATCTCTAAGACAGCAACAAAACTATGGCCAGTGAGATTGCTATAGAAAACTGAACTAATAAGAGCACTGCTGGAAATGGAATTTATTAATCGCATCGTTACTTGGATTGGTGAACTTGGGAATGGCATTTCTTTCCCTAGTTTCTGTTTCTAGTCCGTACTTCCAGTTTTATTCCTCCTCCTTCTCCTCCTTTTTATTCCATCTCCCTCACTCCAAATATCCCTTAGGGGTAGAATCTGATGTCTTGTGTCTAAATTGGGGCTGACACTCGGGTAGCTCTTTAGAATAACAACAACAACGATACTCTCTGTGAGGTTGTGCTCCAGCAGCCGGCCCCTTCCCCTCAGGTTTGTTTGTATTAGCACTATGATCTAATCTACTCGCTTAATTAAATTGGCCTTTGACCAAGCAGAAACAGTCCTTTTTCTCTGGCTACCTAGGCAAAATGTAGATTTTCTACTGTCTTGGCACTTCTGTGTCCTTATGAGCGCAGCCTTGCACAGAGCTGTGTGTTTTTCTTGACACTTGGTTTAAATGCAGAAAACTTCTTGCGTGTTTTGAGAACACAGTGCCTTTTTTTGCACACTTGCTCAGAACAGTATCAGGGTTACCACAGAAGGGCAGCTCCTTTACAGTCTTTCTTCAGTTTTGGGCACCTGATATATGTAGGAAAAGGTAACTCGCCTCTCTGTCATGAAAATAGCTGCTTTTGTTTTGTCCTGCATGCTTTGCATGGGAGCACCCAACTGCCCACACACATTATCCGTATCTGTGGCTTGAGAAGAGGAAGTGTAAACACCTCCTCAGCCTTCATGGCCTCTGGATTTCTCTTTACAGCTCGAAGAGCTACCGGGAAAGGAGGAGGGGCTGGAAGGAGTCCAGCATGGTTCTGAATGGTTCATGGCATCTCTCCCTCTATCAATTTTTCATAACCTAGTAAACCAATCTGACTTTTAAACTATCGCACACTTTCCACTTCTTTAACTGAATATGTAATGTACCAGAGTGGTTTGCTAATGTACTTTTGTTTGTAGAGTGTGTGACTCACAGCCAGTATTATTCATGAAATGGAATCTTCCTAAGCAAGGATTTGCGTTGAAATCTGTGTATAAAAGTGGCAGAAGAGTGAATATTACAATATAATTTCTCCCAAAGCTGGGAACGAAAAATAAAAATGACTATTAAAGTCAAATTCTTGTATCTGTCATGCTTCTGCCCTGATGGCTTTTTTTTGACAAAAAGGAGACTTAGAAGGAAAAGTACATTTTTATTTGATGTACTAATATAAATGCAAAAACCTTGTCAGTTTTCTTTTTTCTTCTTCTTCTCTTATTGCTTGAGAAAATACTTAAGAAAAGGAACTCCTCACACTTGAAGTGTAACTCACTTCACTGAAAGCGTGTGGGGGACACCCTAAGCTTGCACTAGGTCACAGGGTCTCCTAACTGAAAAGTTAGTGCAACATGCTTTGAAATGCTTTTTGTTGCTCTGAACCCTTCTCTTAACCATTGTTTGATGAACAAAATCAGGGAGAGTCACTGATACTGCTGATTATTAAGATATTTACTTTAGATCAGCTGTAAGTCTACTTCATTTTTTTCTGGTGGTGGTAGTAATTTAATTTTGTGTAAAGTAATTACAGGCCTAGGATGTGAAATTATTCTTTAAATATGATTGCTGCTAAATATGCTCCGCATTGCTAGCAAAGTCCCCAAGCTGCTTTCTGCCCTTGTTCCTGTCTAATCTCGCTATTTCCCAAACACCCACTATGCAGCAGCTCATGAGTGATACCTTTTTTTTTAATGATAGGTTCCTTAATTTGAACATTTAAGATGACAGACTATTATTATAAAAAAATAATGTTATGATGCAGAGCCTGATAACCCAGCACTGCTGTAAGAAGCTTGACAGAACTGGCCTTCGTGGTGAGTGCTGAGCTGCTCAGCTTCTGGGAGAGGGGCTAACAGAGCAGGCCCTTGTATCTGCAGCTTGTGGCTTTTTTCTGTCTAGCAGACGTTTCCCTGGGCAGGTGAGAAGTCAGGAGCATGTGTCACATTGCTGGTTGTGAACATGACAGAAGTAGTGCAAGATAGAGAGATTCAGCAGCCTGTGCAAGTGTAGGGCTTGAGTAGTGCCAGTAGTGCCAGAGGGGTTGAGTTGGAGCCTTTGGAAGATACATGGATGACAGTTGGATCCTTGTGTGTAGTAGGAAGCCTGTGTATCGAGGGGATGGAGATGATGGAGAATGAAAGTGGTAGAGTCCCACAGTGGTTCCTCTTCTTTGTCGCTTTTTTAAGCTGTGTGTGTGTGTGTACTTTTAGACAGGTCACTGACTGGATTAAATTTTCACGCTTTCTGCAGTTGCAGTGGTGGCTAGCACTCTGCAGGGCTGGCAGCCATGCAGTGAGGGCTTCTGGAAGCATTTTAACAGCCCTTGTGTGGGGAGCTGAGGTCATTCTGAGTAAACCATTTCCATTTCCTGTTCCTGAGAGCTTGCAAGGAAAATGCCAAAGGAGCAAGCCTGAGGCTTGTCTTTTTGAAATAAGCATTTTGGGCACCTCTCCCTCTCTCTAAACACATCCCTAACCTTTTATAGAACAGCATACTGCCTTGGTGCCTAAAAAACTTGACAAGCCAGTGCTTTCTGGAGGGCTTCCATGATTTTTTTTTGGAGAATTTGAAGTTGTCCAAAGCTATTGCTCCTTGGAGCCTAAGTGGGGGAAGCAGGGTGGTAATAAAGTTGCTACAGGGCAGTTTCTCCTCAGAGCTGATTAAGGGAGAGGAAGGGTTGTTGACCCTGAGATGAGTTGGGAGATAGGGCAGTGCTATGTTTGGTGAGGGCTGACCCGTGAATGAAAAGGCTTTTCTCTCTCTCTGCCTTCAAGGCCATTAGCAAGACTGCAACTATTCATACAAAACTATTGATAAAGGGGAAATCTTTCAAAGGCTCCTCTCTCAACAAACACTTGAGCCCTGTGCTTGAGGAATGATAGCATCTTAAAGCTGAGATTTGAGCTTCTACATTGCTGCAGATCTAGAGGAGCTTTGGATCTGGAGGGATGAAGGTAGGTAGGTTAGTATAGATGTTTGGGGTTTAGGGAGGCTAGCTTATGCAGGCGACCTTGTGATTTGGTGTTTATGTAATGTTCCAGTAAATACAGGAAATGATGATGTTGTAGATATAAATGCATTGCACAGTAATGATTTCTACCGTTTTGGTAGGTCTATTTGTATTCCAAATTAAAAAAAAAAAATTCTTTTAGACTTGGAATATGAAAATATATTTAAAATATAATGAACTGTTTTCTTTGACTATGCCACTGTTCACATCTCTACCTTGCAGGTGTCAGAAATGCCCTTTTTCAGGCTTTGACTTGCTGTTCTCTTGTCTTAAGTTGCTGGAATACCCTCTTTTTTTGTGAAGCATCAGGATACGCTGTGCTAAAAGATTGTGCTTGTTGCATATAGTATCTTTATGTTCTATTTCTCACCCTTCCACCTTCCTTTTTGCTGTCCTTACATTTTCCCTGTTTCAGCAACTCCCTGAAAAGTTTTCTGTGTGTAAATTTGGCCAGCCAGGAAGCTGCTGCTCCCTTGTTCTCTGGTTTTCACTGAACTTCACTCTAGGTGTGTATTGTGGAAGCAGTTTGGTTCATGCTGGCCATTATGGGGCTGTTAGGATGGCTTTTGGGTCTTTCTTCCTCTGCAATGCAGCTTTCTGTGGTAATTCTTGAGAAACTAGCAATGTTTAGAGTACCTCACTTGTTATGGTTGTCCTGGAGGGAAGGAAGATACAGTGATGGACACAGTCATCTCTGACATTGTTCTCCGCAGCCCTTCGTGTAGATGAGCTGTTGGGTTGAAAAAGGAAAACAAACAAAATAAAAAACCCCAAACCCAGAACTGTAGTATAACATGGCAATTTGCATGTAATTAGTTGATGTGGACAGTGTCAGGGCAGCCTACACCATTGAAAAAAGTTTATCACTTGTTCTGTGGCTGCACTGCCCAATTCTTGTGGTTTACTTCTTGTTTTGCCTGACCATTTTCTAACATAATTGACTCTGCAGATGGCCTGACCAGTGAGTTTCTTGGGTGCAGTCTGTACTGTTTCCCTCAGAAGGAGCTGCCAGCCATGTTTCTGCTATGTCCTTGCTTAGCTGCGCCAGGTGGCAAGCTGCTAGGGACGCTGAGTGCCCCGTGTTCCCGCGCTTCTCTGCAGGTGCCTGTACTGCAGAGTGGAAAGCTGCTTGTTTGGAGAGGGAGTGTTTAATCTCTAGCTAAATGCCAGGAAAAGTCTCCAGAAGCGCCTCATGCAATGGGGACATGTGCTTTGTTTCAGCAGTAAATAGTTTTTTGCCTGTAATGAATGCCATTACAAACATTAATACATTAAACTCTTAAAACTTGTGTGTTCTGGTTTTAGGTGGTTCCAGAATCAAAGCTAACATAAAAAATGCCTTGCCTTTTCCCCTCTTGTTGTTAAACTGTGCTCTTTGTTAAAAGACTATGCTTTATTAAACCCAGTAAATGCTTGTTGTAAGCCTTTGAAGTGTATTTTTTTTTCACTGCAGATGTTTTGGAAACATTTAACCCAAAATACAAAGCCGAAAGATGCATTTGCATCTGATGATATTTACTGTGCAATGTTATCCTTTAAAATCTTTCCTGTAACACTGTTGGATTGATCGCCTGTTGTTTATGTGTGCGTGAAATTGTGTGAAATTAAAGTCCTGCAGGTTTTTGTGTGGTGTTAATTTATCGCAAATGTAGACCTAATGCAATCTGAGTAGGTCTTTGTTCAACCTGAAGGGTTAACAAGTGCACCCAATGTACATTATTCTTCTGCTTTTCTCTTTCATATTTTATAGCTCTTCAGCTTGATGAGAACAAAAGATTCTGTAGTGTAACTCTTCAGTGCACTGAAAAGAGCAGGAAAAGTGTTAAGTGTTCTGTGTATGAGAGGGGACTACTTTCTCTGACCAGCCATTTCATTATGCACTATCTGTGAGGAGCTAGCATAAGAAATGATTTGCCAGTCATCATCTGCTATTTATTTTTGTTTTATTTATACTTCAAAAAATGTGCAAAAGGGGATATGCAACCTGACAAAATTGGCAAAAAGAAGAGAAATGACTTTTTCTACCTCCTCGTGTTACTGTTTCTGAATTGGTGCCTTTCTCTGCAACATAAAAAGGAAGAGCTGGCACAGACAACAGCCTTTCAGTCAGAAACCTGGCAGGAGTTAAGCAAGCAGCTTCAGTTGTGCTTTGCATTTTTGGCTTCTCTTAAAATATATTTCCCATAGATCAGGCAAAGGGACTGGAGGTAAATAGTGTAGCAATCTCAGAGGGCTTTAGTTCTCGGTCATGTATCTGGAGATGCTCTGATCAAGGGGTTGTTTTCATATTTGCTTCTTTATTTATGCCATTGCAGTTCACCTTGTGAAGGGAAAAACTGTTGTAGGATCATTGAGCTGTGTGGGTTGTACTTCCATAGCAATACCATGGTGGTAAATTTAGCAAACTGGCAGAGAAATGTTAAAGTATGAGAGACCTGATACAGTGCAAGAACATGGCCCTTCCTCCCTACTTAAACTGTGTTTCAGGTTGCCCATTAGCCTCGAGGTTCTGTGAATTAAGTATTAAAATAATAAAATATGTTGATTGAGAAAATTTACCAAAAATATTTAAGATCTAGATACATCTTGGGGAAGCCATTTGAACTGTTTGGCAGAGTGTGGTTTTTCCAACTAGTGTCTTGAAGGACGCTGAACAAGTTGGGTAAACAGCTTTGAGTATTAGAAGAGACTTGGCCTTCTTTTGAGGAACTGAGGCATTTTCATAATTGACCTTTGGATAATGTACTGGCACTGAGAACAAATCTGACAACATGTAGTCACGCATGTGGGATTTATCTTGCCATCCCTTAAACTAGGGGAGCGGAGTGTGCGGGAGGGGAAAACACTCTGGGACATTACATTTCTACAGGTTCTGAACAACTCATCAGCTCAGTTATGTAGAATGCATTTATTAGATATGACCAAGACCTGATTCTGGTTTGTTAGTTCAACTCTTGTGCTTCCAGTACAGAGCACTCCCAGGTAGCTTTTGGATCCCACATTGCAGGCTGAGGCGTGGATTGGGTCGCTCTGTTTGGAGCCTCTTGCACAGCCTGAGGATTAGCAGATCTGTTTGTGTGTGATGGAGCCTGGCCAGCTGGGCTGGGCATTAGGTTGGTGCTTAGGGCCCTTTGGATGCATCGACGTGAGAAAATATAATATCTGGGTTACAGAACCCTCCAGCAGCAACATTATGTTCCTAGGATAGGAAAATCTTCAATTTCTATTTTTTTTCAAATTTCCATTTAGTAAAAGATCTGTCTTGAGCTTGTTTTTAGCATTTCATGGAGGTAAAAATTCCTATCAGTTTGTGGTTGTCATTATATATGTTACCACTGTTCAGTAACATTGCTTTGAGCATCTGTAATAGGAATATTGATGTTTTCCTCCTGTAGACAGAGTTCATGCATAAAATTAGCATTTAGCTTTTATATGTACTTAACAATGACCTCCCCCATGAATGTACACCAATGCATGTACTGTTATTCATACCAGTGCTTTAGCTTGGACTGTCTCTTACAAAGCCAGTGTATTACATGTTACCTAGTGTATATATACATATCTACATATATATATATTTTTTTTTCCCCAAAGATTATAACCTCCTACTCTTACATTCTTATTTTAAGATCAGTAGAGTACCTGAAGCAAGAAGAAATGAAATCAAATCTCTTGAACCCAGCATGTTGCCTCTTGCATCAAGATGATGTTCAGCTGCGAAGTGTGTGGTTTCCCCAGCCAACGAGTGTATCTAGCTTTTGGAATGCTCATTTGTTTCTGTCTTAGCACATTCTTCTGTTGACACTTGCTGTGAAATACTGTAGCTGGGCTCACCTTCTGTGCTTCTGAGTTCTTGTAGCTTTATCTACTTCATTTATTCATTATTAAACAGATGCTTTTTGCCTGACAAGTGCTACAAAATCACTTTCACTGTGGCTGAATTCAAGAAACTGCACTGCAAGTCTGGAAGGATGACTTTTTTTATGATTTATTATTTTTTTAAATCAAATACTATGTATTTCTGCCTTCCACTGAAGTTCCCTTCAGTCCAGACAATTTTCAAGGCTGCTAGGTTCTCTCTATCCCATCCTTTAGGCGGTGGAGTCCTGTAAAATTGAATGTTCAATATTTCTAGACTTATATTAAAAACAAAAAGAATACCTCTTGTGTGTTTGAAAATGTGCATTAATAGTTCTTTGTGTTTGATAGTGTAAACCTTCCTTTTCTGTTCAGACCTGCTTTATAAAATTATGTATTTACTTCTATACTAATGTAGGTTGCATGCAGCTCCCAATGAAAACATACGTAGTGCGTAAAACTATAAAGGGCCTATTTTTTTGACATAAGTTACAAGGGTTAAGGATTTCTGAAGGCATGATCTTAAGGTACCTATAGTTAGACATCCAGGAAAAGGGTTTCTTGATTTATTCTAAACTTTATCATCATTTGAGAACAATAAACAACTCGTGGCTTTGTGTTTCCTTCCTTAAATTTCTCTTATGTAAGCAGCGGGTTCTCCTTCTGTTTTTATTAGACAAGTTCTGACTCATTTTTGGTACAATATAGTCCTTTCATTTATCCTTAGATCAGTGTTCTAGTATTTGCACTAAGCATACTTCGTGCTAATCCAAATTTAACTCTAAAGGGAGGAAAAGGAGGTCATCTTTGACAAGAATGTTTTCTTCTGCATATAGAGGTTTTGGTACTGATTCTTCTTGGAAAATACAGCTATGGTACTTTTTAAATTATTATTTTCTTTTTAAATATCTGATATGGGACCTTAAGCTTCTTTTGCTATATTTTTTCTTTTTTTAAAAATTTTTTTTTAAAGATTCATTTGGCCAAGAGAAGTAGCATCAGGGCAACTTATACAGTTGTCCCTAAAATGAGCGGTGACCTCGAGGCAGCAGTTTTGCAGCTGAAATATCTGACGGGAGAAGAACTGACTCTTCCCCCAGAAAACAGCAAAGTAGTAGATGGGATGCCATCTGGAGAACATTTTAAAGAAGGGCTGAGGAAAGGGAGATCAAGGCCAGAGGAATGCCTCGGACTTGCGTCAATCTCTCTTGTTTTCTGTATTTGACAGACTGCAGCTGTGAGTCCTGGTCTTTGCCCAGGCCACTCTGTGTGGAGAAAAGGCCTATTTTCCATTCCTCAGCGTAGAGGTTAACTAGTGTCTGCTGACTGGGTGAACAGAAAAGACAATGATGGAGCTCAAGCAGTTTTGAGAACTTGGTGAGGCTACAAGCTAAATTTTCTTGATCGCTTTTAGTAAAGAAATCCAGGGAATGGAATCCTCCCATCCCCCAAGCTCTTGGGTTTTGTGCCATCTCTCCCCTGCTTTTGTTGGCCTTCCATAGCTAGCAAACTCATTTTTGTGGCCTCCCTTCCCTCTCCCGTGGCCAGCCCTGTGTCTGCCCAAGCGCTGCAGCCGCTGAGGTGGGGCACAGAGCAAAGCAGGTGGCTGCAAAGCAAGTCCGCCACGTGGGGCACCAGAAACCCTGTTCTCTGCCTGACTTGTAGGCTTCTGGTCCCATGCGCAGTGTAGAAAATGTAGGATAGCTCTTTCCATGCGGGATAATTCTTTCCATGCAATATCAGAGGAGATGCTGGATTGCAAGGGTGAGTCTGTAACTAAGGGCATTGCCTCTTGGTGTCCATTTAGTCAGCACTGATTTAGCAGGAAAAGCACCAGTGTCTCCTGCTGAGGGATACTCTTTCAGTGCTGTAAGTGCAATTGGAAGGTGCAAGCTCTTTCTTTCCAGTAATGCTGGATCTACAGGAACACTTTGTTCCTAAGCGGTGGGATCAAACTTGCTTTTTTATGTTAGTGCAGCAAAACCTCTGAGACTTGTGGGAGCGCTAACTGTAACTGAGGGAATCATCTGAATATGAGTGACTAGGTGATTGGATAAGTTTGTGTCCACAGGCAGTACTGTGGCATTTGTTTTCCAGGTGCATATAATTTGCCTGCCTTGGGACTCTCAGGCACTTGTGCAGAGCCCACTATTCACATGCACGACTGTGGCTTACTGCGTAACTGAATGTTGTTCCCACACCCAAACCCGCTGATGCTGCGAGTATTTCTGATGTAAATATTAGTGTTCATCTCCTGCAAAGACTCCTCCAGGTGAACCTGACTTTTTCAGTAAGGCCCTATTTTCAAACACTTGTGGAAGGAGTTACATACTCGTATGAGAGAATCCTAGTGTGTGGCTCGTACTGAGTACAGCACATTGTTCTGCTACCTCAGCCTCACTATCTGAAAGCAACACTTTGCTAGGACTTCTGCTGCTTTGTGTCTATACTTTTGCTTTTCAGTGTTGTTCTGGGAATTACTGCAAACAAATTAAACTTCTCCTGTGAAAATAGAACCTTTTCTGGGGCCTCTAGCCATGCAAAATTATATCAGGGCATGTGAGGATGGCGTTAACAGTGAATTACGGTGAATTACATGGCGTTGAAGCTGTTGTGCTTGTAGATGAAGAAGTAGAAAGTTGGGACCTGACACACAAGCATTTTGTAATGGATGTTTTATAACAGAAGGGCAAAAGAATCTGTTGCCTCAAGTGATATTGACAGCCATGTCTGCTGCAATACTCATTTATTGGGATTTAAAAGTAATAAAAATACCTCAACATAAGCTCTAAGCAGTATATTGATGACTGAGTAGATAACTAGGATTATTTAATAGCTTGAAATACTGTTATGGAGATGGGTAAAATCGCCTAGTCAGCAGAATCAAACATCACTTTGCTGGGCATGTCCTGTAAGCCTTAGGTATACGTGTGTGGAGCTACCTGCTGCTTACCCCAACCCGAACTAAGTTAAAGCAAGGACTGAAAGGTGATTATTTGGTTGGAGTGATTTAATAGCAAGGGGATAAGTCCTTGAGTCATTGCTTGCTAGGACCTGACTTGGGACCTTCCAGCAACAGTCAATTCTTAAATGAAGGCAAATCCCTTTGGAAGGAGTCCACTGGCTCTGCAGCAGGAAGAACAAGCATCAAGAAAAATATGGTTTCACTTCGGCTTGACAAACCCCTCTTTCCTGAATAGGACTCTGCTCCACTCATGGAAGTGATTTCAGTATAATTCAGTGTTTCCTGATTTGTGCCTCCTTGGTGAAGTCCACACAAATAAACTCTCCTGGACAAGTGCTGTCTCTTGGCAGGGCAATTTAGTGTCCTTGTATTGTTGATAAGCTATAGAATCATGGGGAATTCAACTGAGATGTACCCCATCAATTTGGGAATTTTCTCTCTTATGCTATGTATGTATGCTTCTCCAAAATGCTAACAGATTTTATAAGATCCATGTGACTGACTTGCATATCATAGCAAGCAGAATATTTTGCAATATATTTATTTTTAAATTTCATTTGTTTTTAAAATTTTTTAATTTATTTGTTTTTGAAGGGAGAACTGACTGGAAAGGAATTGTTTCAGTCTCTGATTCCTGAGAATATCACCTGCAACTGCGAAGTGAAACTCCATGCAGATTTATTGCTAGCAAGTAGGGAAAGCGTATTGCAAGGCAATACAAGCTTTTAAGAGATTTTAATAAATGCAGAGTATGCAACAGCAAGAAAAGTACTTGCAGTGTTACATATCTGCTAGTTATTTAAATAACTTTGAAAAGATACAAATCCAGCTGTTCTTGCTAGGTTAAAGCTAAAGTATCTTCGATGGGGACAGGGCAGGGGGAAAAAAGGTGGCGGGTTGGGTCAGACCCTTGAAAGCAACTAAATACCCTGAGAACAGTCACCGGTGTCGTTAGCATCTGGTATGACTGAGTTGGAAATATCTGCTGATTTGAGGCAGACTTTAAGAAGGTGTTTTAGAATTTGGGAACCATCCATGAGATTTTATACTGATCAGACTGGGAAAGTGATATTGCTGCCAAGAAATTAGCTTGAAAGCAATTCTACAGCTTCTAAAGAAGCAACAGTTGGTTTCTTTTAGCTAAGTAGTGGATGCAAAGTACTAGAGTTGCTGTGGAAAATATTAAGTGTTGGAAAAAATTAACTTCTTAGGCCAAATTGAGTTCAGGGATTGATTTCTGAAATACAGGAAGTTTAAGACAGAGACTATCCATTTGATTTATGTAGTTCAATAGAAAACAAAGATAATATTTACGTGCCTAGGATGCCCTTTGCTGTAGAGTGAGAATGGAGAATGGCCATGTTGAATGTTCATGAATGTTGAGTGTTTATTTTCCTTGCACTTCTTGAATATCTGTGTGCACATTGCATAAACTGACTGGCCCAGAATCTTCCTCACAATCTTGCAAGAATAAACTGTTTAGCTATGACTTGTCTATTGCCAGACAGGATTCAAGTTTTACTCAGTCTGGAGACTCTTCCCTTACATGCAAGAATGTGTAGCATAATTCTTTCTCTAAAAGTTAATCAGTTACCATTTTAAATGTCACTAGGGTTTAAAAATACATTTGGAAAGTTGTCATTTGCTACAAACTCGAGGAGATCATGTACTGTTGGAATTTTTCAGCTTAGCTACATGACTGATTAAACCAAAATCCCTGGGCTCTGTGACAGCTTTAACTTCTCAGTGTAACATGGTGGGGAAGCTGCTTCAGTTGGCTTGGTTTCCTATGTAAGAGAATCTTATCATCTCCTTAAAAAGTTGATGTAATAGTTGTGTTTCTTTCTGTATGGAACAATTCCCTGTTTGCTTTCCTTCACCTGCTTACCTGCAATGTTTCATCAAGGTGTTTCATCAATTCACAGGATGTTCTGTGGAAGAAATATGCTGAAGAAATTGGTGCTGGGGTAGATAGTTCTATGTCTGAGGAGGACATAGACCTAATATCAGAGCCATGCTTGTCTTTTGTGGGCTATCTCGCACCTGTGCTTTATAAAAAAGCAAACAAAAGAACAAGAGTGTCATTTACTGGTAAATTATATATTGGTAAAAATTAAAAAAGAGAGAGAACAGAGATAACTTTGAACACCCTCCTTGTCCCAGAAACTGCTTTATTTTTTCTTATGCTAAGCATACTTGAAAGATGAAGCTATCTATGCTGTTTTTCATGTTTTGTTGCAGGTAAGAGAGGAGAAGGACAAAAAGGTTTTTCCAGCTAGAGCATAACTGCCCATTACTGTTGTCATACTGCATTTTCCTGAGTAAGATGCCGTGTTGGGAGAAGTGGCAGACACTAAGCTGAACAGACCGGGATCGTTCCAGGACAGTTTTACTAAATAGGGTAGACAATAAAGCCAGGTATTGAATGGGAATGTGGCAGAATAGCTTTTGCAAGCTGTAACTAGTGGACTTCATGGTGCCAAGAAGAAAAAACAGATTAAAACATTCAAATGCATTTCCTCCCTCCTTCTTTCCCCAATCTTTTATTTCAGTTAGTAATGGAAATGCCTTGTACTGAGTTTTGAATGAATGGCTTTACACTGCTCTACTGTTAGGTACTTAACGAGCCTCATTTCTAAAAAATCTTGCAGTTTGCCTCAGTTAACCCAGCTGCTTTTTTTAAAAAATACTGTTTTGGACGAGACTTTTTCATATTTATAACAAATGCACAAATAAACCATTGCACAAATTGCAGCTAAAAATGAGGATTTGGAATACGTGAGGTTTTTAAACGAGGGGATCAGAGGACTGCAGCAGTAAGTATAACAACAGATCCCTGTCTCAAGCCCCATGTGTCTGGATCTCCTGCTGGAGAGAAGGAAATGCCAGGCCAAGCTCGGGGAATTCTGCAGGGTCGGGCCCTGGCAAAGGAATGTGGAAGTAACCTGTAAAGGCCAGGAATGGAGTGGGGGTTTTGATGGTTGTTGGTTCTTTACTTATTTTCTCTCCAAGAGATAATTATGAAATGGCAAAATCTGTGGAGTGTGCACAGTGAGAGTGATTAGGAGTCTTGTAATTAACATGAGTGAAAATAACTCGGTAACTGTGTGTTTATAAGGAACCGTGAAAAGATATGAATGGTTTCACAGTTCAAGAATTGTCTCAATTCACAGACACAGTCAGCTGTAAGAGTAGTTGTGCTAAGATGTGTTCTCATCATAAACTGTGATTTATTTATTTATTTATTTATGTGCACCTTTTTGGTTAGCTTTAAACAGGCGTAGTTTAGGCTGGCGCAAATTTTGAGCAAGGAGAGACTATTGTCTCAGTATTGGCATCACACCAGCTGTTCCAGTGAGTGGCTGCTCATGACTGATGCTCCAGTTATAAACGAAGACTTAAAGAGGAATCTGCATGTCTTCTGTTTGTGTGGGGATCTTAAGCAGCTGTTTCCTAGCTATGCTTCCGTTTTCAAAATTGTTATTTACCTTTTGCAAGTATCTGGCACGTCACACGGGTTAAAAATGCCTGACCTGGGTTATACAAACAGTCTCCAGAGAGAAGTCTGATTTCTAGGACCTTGGCTGTGGCCGTGTTTCCCTGTGTGCCTGCTCTCACTCTGAGAAGCCCTCAGCAACATACCCAGTCATGTGCAGTGGGCAAACTGCAGATTTATTCCCCTTCTTAGGGACTAAAGAGGGCTACTGGGCTTCAGCTCAGGCTAAGCCCCTGTCTTTTAGGTGAGTCAAGTTAAACAAAATGGTTTTCCCTGTTGCTTCTTTGTGCTTTCCATCTCATAGATGGAAAAAGGATTTCCCTATTGAAAGAATAACAGTTCTTTTGTGCGAATGGCAGGTCCTGCTTATGCATGCATTGTCCTTATTGAAGCAGGTTCCCATAAACGTGTGATACTTGATCTTACTGTTGAGCTGATGTCTCCTTGTGTTTCTGTGGTGATGGTTAATTGTGGCTTCTGGTGAAGCTCCGGATGGAGCCCTGCGGCCGGCAGTGCTGTAAGCCGGAGGTGGCTGCTGGTGGCTGCTGGGCTCTTCGGCCTCCTCCTGCTCTTTAGAGCTCGTGTGTGCAGTACTGCTTCCCTCTCTCTGTAGCTCAGAGACAAACGGGACTGGAAAAAGGTGGTTGCACAGAACTAAGTGTGGTCACATGTGTACTAGGGTGCTACAGTGCTGTGATACAAAAAACGCCCCACTTAGAAATACTGATGTTTCCCATACTGGTTGTAAGGGAAGGAAGCTGTTGGGAGCTATGTTGCCAGACAATCCTGTAAAACCGTGTGTTGAATCAAGAACAAGTTGCTGGGTTACTGCTTAGGAGGTCCTCCTTACCCGTCTCGATGGAGGCCTTTGGCAGCATACTACCCTATTAGAAAGCAGGAATTCAGTGAGTGTCATGAGTTTCAGTCATCCAAAAGGCATTTTAAAAGGTTCTGATGTAGGAAGCGAATGGTTGGCCATGGAGCAGGAACGAAGAAGTTGGATGAGGTCTTGTGAACTGGTGAAGAAGCCGCAAAAAGGAGCAGAAGGGAGACAGGGAGACCGTGAGCTTCAGCCGTGCCCTTCCTGCGTGGGAACAAGTGCCACCTCTCAGTTCCAGGCTGGTATCCTGACCAGAGTGGGTAGAAGAAGGTGATCTTTCGCCTTGAAACTGGTGTCTGTCATGAGGTGTCTTTAAATGTCTGTTTTTAACAGACATGAGATGAGAAGTTTCCCTTCGTTTCTGAGAACAGATTTTTTTTTCCCAAAGAACCAAAGATTAGAATTACTTTAAATAAATAAAACCAAACCATTTAGAAGAGCTGAGGCAACTGTTTCTAAATCAAAGATGAACAGAATAAGATATTCTCTAAACCACCATTAAATAGCAGCTAACTAGAGGGGCACAGTCTCAAGAAGGCAGCCTTGCAAGCAGCAGTGAAGCTGCTCTGGGGAAGAACATCTCTGTCCTCCTTGCCCTCACTCAGTACTTGCCGTTACTGTGCTGGGGGCAGGCAGGTCTCCCAAAACGCAGCCTCTGGCCTGGGGACTTGCTTCACTCCGCTCTAATATTGCCTTGGCAGTTTTTGGAAGTCCAGCTGTGAGTCTACTTTGCTGATCCTGTTTTATATTCACACAATATTTGCTTAAATGCAATATCCTGGGAAGGGTAATAATCCATTTTAAATATGATATAGCCATTGAATGCCTTATTTAATGGGAGCCCTGCGTCTTTTTCCCCTCCCCCAAGAACTCTAATTATTTTTTTATGCTGTTCATGCAGTTACTCTCTGTAAACATGTGGATTTATTGCTGTCTTTCCTCCCTGCTTGCCTCCTGCTGTTTGTTGCCCTGCAATGTCCAGCTTTAAATGCTGAAAGCTTCGGGCAACAGCACCAGTATCCAGGCAGGGGCACGGCTTGGAGCTCTGGTCGGTTTAGTAGGTGCTGCTTGAGTGGAAGCAATAATGAGATGTGAAGTGTTTATACTTGTAGTATGAGATTTGAAAAAAAAAATCAGAGCGAAAGAAAAGCTTAATGACTAGCTGTTAAAAGATCCTTGCCCACTTCTGTGAGAGTACAAAATGTCTGGAATCCAGAGCATTTCTTGCGTGCAGCATTTCTGGCTTATGTTTCATCCCCACCAAAAACTTGGCCTTGAGCTTCCCTGTTGTCCAAGACATGACTGCAGTAACCAGAAGGTCCCGGTCCTGTGGCGCGGGGCGCGCGCTGCTTCACGGCATGAGGCACCTGTGTGAGCCCCAGTTGGGGGGTGCCGCCGCTCGGGGCGTGAGGCCGTGGGAGCAGCCCCGTGCCCGGCTCGCCGCTGTGCTTCGTGTGACGGAGGTGGCAGCGGGGAGCACTGACACACGGTGTTGCCCGGGGCTCTCGTTCGCCGTGTGCCAGAGGCCCCAGAACAGCTTCCTTCTGTGAGCAGGTGCCGTCAGCGAGGCAGCCACGCATCGGGGCTAGGCATTTGTGTATTGATCATCTCTTCTGATCGCTTCCAACATATGTCTGTTCCTATGGAAATACTCATCGGTAGCGTGCAGAAGTTTCTGTAAATATTCTTTGGCTACTGCAAAGTTTATTACCATATTAATAGAGTGCTAGGACTTTTTTAACTCTTCAGTGGCAGAAAATACTTTGTTCCTTTTTTGGGGCAAGCTTTGAATTTCTGAACTTTCTGTTTTTATTTGGCAATTTGAATTATTTTTCAAGTATAATTTTTGCAGTGAATGGTGTTCCTATCTTTTGCTTGACTCCAGAAGTTACGAGCTAGAATCAGCAGGTATCAAAAACAAACAAACAAAAAATCCCACTGTACTCATAAAACAACCCCCTGAAATCCTCCCTGAAGATAGACCTTCTTGTTTGCATGCAATATGCTTGTCTTCCTCTCTCAGGCCTGACCTAATAATCTGCCTTCTGCCAAATGAAGAAGCTGTTATTTTGTAGCTGTTATTCACTTTCTTCTGGAAAATGGCTTTTGAAGGGTCGTATTTTTTTATGTGGTTGCTCTTTCTTGAAAGTGCCTGAGGTTCCTAAGGTCTTTAGAGGCCATTCTCATTTCAAAAGTTACTTTTCTTCTTTCTTAGTATTTCTTCTAGATCTTGCTTCCTTTTGAGCAGATACCAGTTACACGTATCATTTGATGCAGGTTGGTAGCTTTTCCCTCCCTCCACAACTATAATCAACCTGGTAGGAACGAGCCCTGCAGTATCTTCCTTTTACCTCTGTGGGCCTGCGGGGTGGGCAGCTTCTAATCCCGCATTCGTGCTCCTGTTCCGTGTTAATGTACCCCTAACAGGTCAGGTGTGGACTGTGCCTGGCGGAGGGGCAGTGCCTGTGGCTTTCAGCCTCCTCCATTCTGGGAATGACACGGGAGAAGCTACGTGAAATGGGGCAGTTTGTGCCTTCCACCCTGGAGTGCTTCATGCTGTGCCCTTCCCTCTGGGTGCCTGTGTGCTGCAGCGATGCGCTCTGAGGGAAACCGGCGGCGTTGTCCAGAGTGCGAGTGGCGTCCGGGAGAGCCTCCCCAGGGAAGAGTGGATCCCAGCAGGCAGCTACCGTGAGTCACAGCCGGGCAGCCGCCCCGCGGGATTAGCTAAGCCTGCCCGCTGCTATTGCACACGGTGGGAGCAAGAGGTCAGCCCAGGAAGTGTGTGGGAAGCACAAGTGTTGCTCAGTACGGGAAAAGCAAAGGGAGTCATTACCAAAAACTCCTTCAGAAACAGTGAGTGTCCAGCAGCTCGATTACTGCAAGACCCACCACGGCCTACACCAGCTAGGCTGTATCAGCATAGGAGTGGAATTTGGAGCAGGATTTGCTGCTATTTCACAATATTGAGTCTGAAAAGAAAGTGTATAGAGAATGTGCTTGTAGGTATCTAGGCTGTTCTAGTGCGGCTAGTGCTCTACAGTCCCTCTAAAATTAATGGCTGCTACCTGTTGGCTTCAGTGATGGAAAATTTCATCTTTGAGACTGTATACAAGTTGTGTTTTAAAACTCAAATTGGAAACATCTCAGAGGAAGAAAGCTGTCAGGAAGACGATTCATCTGTATCCTGTAGAAGGCACAGTTAGGAACTGAGTAATAGATGTATCATTTTATGTTGTGTCTTCCATTGATTTCTCAATGTTCATCCCATGGGAAACCCTTTAAAGTGTTACCTTGTTTATTACTTTACCTCTGACTGCTGCTTTAAATCCATTTCTTCCTATTTTATTGGCATAGTGTTTTCAAGAGATAGGTGTATTAGATTTTACCGTATACTTTAATGCTTCTGAAATAAATTTCAAATCTTGTACATCTTTCTGAAAATATTCCAGGAGCTCCTAATGTAAATATAAAACTACTGTTTACCCTCAAGCATGATATCTAAAACAACTGTGATGACTGAAAATCAGGAAGGAAAAGTAAATTTGTTTGTGTTGAAGGTCAGATTTGAAACGTTAATCAAGACACTCAACTTTGCTCTCATGAAGTTCCCTGTTATCAGTGTACAGGTTTATAAGCTCCTCCTGATGAGTGATTCGAAGAATCCAAATTGGGTTCTGATTCTGAACCTCTTTGTTAGGATTGCAGTATCTTCCTGTTGACCACGAGATTTGCCTCTGAATTTAGACATTTAGTTAGCCAGCTGTGATGGAGTGGGGCAAATATCCTTTGCTGTCATGATAGGACAAACATGATTTGCGAGGGTAAGGTAGTGGGAGGAGATTAATTAAGAACTATTCTACCAGTATAAAGGTTCAGAATTTTGGTACAGAAAAAGTATGAGGAATAGGTGTCAAAAGAAAAAAAAAATCTTCAGGTGTCAAGTGCGATGGTTTCAAGCTTTCCTTGGAATGTTTTGCCTTGACAGTTCATTAGTTTTATTGCTCTGGTTTTGGCAGGAACCCAGACACTGTGATATTATGTCTTCATAGATAATGAAGATTCCATTTATTACTGTTAAAATAAAAAGCTATCAGTGTGATTTAAATGGATCTGTATTGCTAAGTGCAGTTCTCAATCTCTGAAACTGCTTGGTGGATCCATGTCAAGCCTCTCATATGGGCTTTATACAAGTGTGCCTTTTATCTATCATTCAGTGTTCCTTCCAGAAGGTAGCTGCCCCTCTAAATTTGTGCTACGCTGGAGATAGAGCCTCTTCAGAAGATGCTGTGAGGGCCCATGCATGTTTGTTTTAGTTGCATTAGCAGTTGACAAAATGGTCACTTGTCAGTATATTGCTGGGTGATCACATCAGAGAGGAATGCCACTGCTGGGGGAGGGACGTTCCCCAGCAAGGACAGGAGTGGGGGAATTTCTGCGAATGAAGAGAAAAGCCTAATCCTGTGTCACCTTTCTTGTATGCTGTATGAAGAACTGAAATACTAATCCCTGAGAAGGATAGGTTATATAAACATCTTTCCAGAATACTAAATTTTGGTACTTTTGGTTTTCTTTGTTTTTTTCCGGTATGAAAAGTAAATTACATTCATTGACTCGGTGGATTTATAATGAAAAGGAATTAATAGCTAGATAGGCCTTTGTTTAATATTCATAGTATGATGATTCCTAGGAAATGAGATTAAGCTGTTAAAGCATCCAAAAAGACGCTATTTCTTTCTGTGCTTACGTTTAATTATGTATTTTTGTCCTAACTGCTGAGCATGTCAGGCATCTTCAGCTTCAGTTGCATCACATGGAAGATCACTTCACGGTTGATGAAATTAACAGAGACAGGCAATTTCAGGCCGTGGAAAGGTGGTGATGCTCCCCAGATTGTGTAAGCTGGGGAGACCTGCCTACCGATGACCTGAGAGGCAGTAGTGATGAGCATTAAGGCTGGCATTTACAAGCAGGGTTTGCAGACCCTGCCTTTTCCCTCAGCAGCACACACAGGCAGAAGGGGAAGGCTCTTCAAAGGCACTTTTGGGAGTGACAGCTGGAGCTCGGCGCAAAGGCAGGACCTGCGTGGCCGGGACGCCCAGCACCCTCGGGACGGGGCGGACTGTTAGTGTCCCTTGTGCATATAGTGCTGCTGAATGGCATGGGCGCTGGAGGATGACTTGCCTGCGGCTGGGTGCTGATTTTGCACCTTATGTGGAAGAGGAGGTGCTGAGGTCAAGGGCTGATAACTGTGGTTGCAATTTGTGCCTGGATTTGGAGATTCTTGGACTATGCTACCGGCGTCCTCTGTTCTTCCAGGCTTGCCCAAGAAAGTATTGCACTGGGTTGTACAGTGGTGAAATTTATATTGTTTTGCAGCCAATATGCTTGTTTTTCTTAACACATAGTAGATGTTGTATACATTTGATAAAGAATGATGAGGGACCTGGAACACCTGTCCTATGTGAAAAGGCTGAGGGAGCTGGGCCTGTTAAGACTGAAGAAGAGAGGGGTGAGAGAGGACGTGATCTGTGTCTATAAGTACCTCAAAAGAGGGAGTGAGGAGGATGGGGCTGGCCTCTTTTCAGTGGTGGCCACCGACAGAACTAGAGGTAATGGTCACAAACTGAAACACTAAAAGTTCCACAGGAACTTAAGGAAAAATTTCTGAACAGTGAGGGTGACCGAGCCCTGGAACAGGCTGCCCTTATAGGTTGTGGAGTCGCCTTCTGGAGAGATCTTCAAGATCCGCTTGGATGCAGCCCTGTGCCCCGTGCTCTAGGTGACCCTGCGTGTGAAGGGAGGTTGGACTAGATGATCTCCAGAGGTCCCTTCCAATCTTAAGGATTCTAAGATTCTATAGCTATTTCAAGTCATAGGGTTTGCAGTTTTTTGAGAGCGATACTTTTAATTTTTCTTCCTTTCCATAATTAATATATTACAGGTAGGTCTTGGAACAGCGTGTGCTTCTGGAGTCAAGAAGTTAATAAAGATGGGGAAAAATAGCAGTGAAAAGGAACAATTCAAAGAATCTGCTTTTTGAAGGTGGAACAAGTTCTGTGTGATGGATTACTGCCTAGTAGGTAGGACTGAAAACAGATGTAATCATTGTAGCTGTCCAGAAGAACAGGGTATTTGCATTTGGTCACAAGAAGAGACATCAGCATGATATGAAGGGGGCTGGATATACCATGTATAGAAATGGAGGTGGGGGGTGAGGAAGAGTTTAGCGGTAGGCTGCAGATGAGACTTTGCAAAGTCTCTGCCCCAGCCATTTTTATCTGCACGGGGAAAGAAATGGGCCTGGTTTATTTATTTATTTATTTACTATTGAGTTATCTAGTTATCTGATTGGAGAAATCAAATCAGAGAGGGGAAATGGGCAGCTGGTTTTCTTTAGCACCTTGTCATGACAGTTCTCAGAGAATGTAGATCAGAGATGGGGAGGTGTTGGTGTCTCTGCCAAGTTTGGTAATGATAAAGAGAGGGCTTTAGGAGCAATCAGCTCCTAAATGGCAACTCATTTAAACGCATTTGTGACTGGAACAGGTTTTGCTTTGTGTAATTTATATGAGTATCTGTTTAAGCAGGCATTTTCCTGGCAGTCCGTTTAGTTCTGTATCTCTTGCTTAACAGCACAGTTGTACTGTGGAACCTTAGAGATTTTAAGGCCTTGTTTTCAACAGGTTTGCAAAGGAGTGTCATACTACAAGGAGGATCTCTTATCCTTATGATTAGCTATAAACTGTACTATGAAAGCATTGCATGTTTTTTTTTCACTTGTTCTCAAGGCCGCCACAGATGCTGAATGCATGTGGTTACTCTCCTGTGTACGGAATGTCTAATGCAGCTCTTCCCTCGGCGAGTAGAGGGTTGTGACTTGTATTTCAGTGTGTTTTGCAAGGGCTTTGGCTTCTGTTTCTTCTGAGAATTGGGGAGTTTTGTGCCATGTTGGCGCTGTGGAGTGTAGGGAAAGCTGCATGGGCCCCAGTGAGGTAGAGCATCTGGTGCCTCGTGGTTACAGGTGTGCAAAGCAGGCGCTGGCCTTGGAGGAGCCGTTGCAAGAGAGAACTGCAGATTTCAGCAGACCTGAGCCCTCTCCATTATTAACAGAACTAATCAGTCACTTCGTAGACTTTGGGGAAGGGGAGGAAATCCTTGTAGCTGCTGTGGGTCCCTGCTGCCTGTAGTGGAGGCCAGAAGCGCTCCCTGCACGGCTGCAGCGCCTGGCCAGGATGTGACGCAGACCTGTGGCCGCAGGGCTGGCTGGGCCCCTGGGCTCGAGGGCACCCTCGCTTGCCTTCCTGCTCCTCAGCTTTTGTTGTTTAAAACCCACCTGGCACTGTGTCAGCTGGAGTTGTTTCCTGGAGTACTGTGAAATCTCTGACTGGAACTGGATGTCAAAGAAGTGAGAAACCAAAACAATTCTGCAGCGACCAGGAATCAAAACGTGTCTGTGAAGATGAGGAATTTTGCCCTGATAAAGCTGCAAAATATATCAGTAAGGTGGACAATAATAATTTATTCATTGTCAGATAACTGGGCTGCAAGTGAGTCACTGTTCACACATTGCTTTCTTTCATTTTGCTCTGCTGGCTCATAATTTTCCTACCTTGTGCTCATTATTATGTCAAGCCAAGTGAGTATATGTTTTAATAGTTAGCCCTGTTTTCCATTACTTTGGAATATGGTTGTGTATAGTGCTCCTGGGGAAAACCTACTTTGAGGAGGGACTTCCTCATTCTTAATTTGCTTTGCAGTGAAAAATGATTATTTATTTATTTATTTGCAACTACTGTTCACCAGTAGACACTACTTTTCTCTTTTTTTTCCTTTACCTTTTTTGCAATTGCCTCATAAAGTATTTCTTTTGGAATGTATAAAAAATCATTTGATTTAAATAAACTTGCATGTGTTTTATAATGGTCATTGGCATCATGTTAAAATGTGGCTCAGTGAGCAACCTCTTTTTGGTTCATGTTGGTTTATTAGCAGGACAATGTTTCTGTGAGCCCCCTACTTCCTCTCACACCTGTGTGTTCTCCAGTGTCCTGTGCTGGGTATCCTTGGCAGGATTCACCTCCTAACCTTGCAGGAACCCTGCAGGGAAATGCTTCTAAAGGAGGACGGAGCTTTCTCGTTGTTAATATAATCAGTGCTTATTTATTGAGGTGAGAGGTGCTTTCAGAATAAGCATTAAGAAAACTTAAGCAGAAATACTCTCAGCTCGAAAGCAGTAGGAATTGCTGATTGCTCAGGGGCAATAACTACCTGTGGCATAAGCTATGTGCATTGCGCTTACAGAGCGCAGTCAGAGCTCCTGAAAAACCTTGTCAAGCCTTCTCAACCTTGCAGGGAAAGAGGTAGGGTCAAATACAAGGAACAAGATTTACTTGGACAATTGCCCTTCTAAGACATATGGAGTTTTTGCTGGTGTTCCTTGGAAGATTAATAGCACAGAAACAGGCACATATTTTAATAGAAAGTGGAAAAGGCAGATGTTTTGTTTTATTGTTAATACTAGCCTTACAGCAAACATAATCATATGTGTGTTTATGCGTGCCCAGGGAGCTAGACTGGGCTCTGAAGTGAGCCCAGGAAAGCAAAGAAATTGTGGCAACAGCGTTATGGGGAGCCAGTGCTGCCTCTGGGAGAGTGTGAGGGTCCGTTTTTGGCAGTCCCAACTTCAAAGGATATATGGTGATTTTTTTGCTAGAGCAGCAGTGCCTGCTTCCTAGCCTTGATTCCTCCCTGTGGTCTGTGCTGGGGTGCAAACTGCTGCCATTTCAGAGGAAACGGCGTGTCAGTGCAAAAGCCCAATGTATACATGACATGCTTGGACCTCAGACGTGTTTTTGCCTGGAGTTAACACACAGTGGAACTGAGTTATGGAGCTCAGTGGAGCTGGGTGCATGCGTATCTGGTATGTGTAAAACAAAGCACACACTTGCGTGTCTTCTAGGGTTTGCCCATTACTGGTTAATCGGTTTGCAAGGACCATGTGAGTGTGCAAGGTGGTCCGGTTTTGCAGAGAGCCAATTTGACTATCACGTAAGATAGGATAACGGCAAAGTCGTTCTTTGAAAATCAAGGTTGTTAGCTTCCTACGTGTGTGCTTTGTAATCAGCTGGGCACAGACAGCTTAGGAAACTGTTCCTAGGTCTGTGAGATGGTTTGGGAAGCTGTAACATTGGGGAATTTAAAATCTGTATAATAGAGAAGTAATTTTGAGAACTGTCCTTGAAATTAGGTATTTGGGGAACAGTGCAGTAATGCTTTTATTGCTCACCAAGAAATAGCAAGGCAATAATGTTGTATAAGAACAGTTTCAAGTTGTGTGGGGTTTTTAAAAACTTTTTATTAAGAGACTGGTACACCTTAGTTTAAGGCCTGGAAAACAAAACTAAACAGTTACTTCATATATTCTGACATGACTAGTACTGTCCTGCTAACCACAACATCCCACTAAATCCTTAGCTGACCTGGAGCACTTCCTAGGCAGGAAAGCTCTAAATGCAAAAATATTTTAAGTATTTTACTTAACTGTGGAGAAAAAAAAAAAAGGGTGTCTATAAAGAGACCTTGAACATACAGGTTCAAGAAAGTAGTTGAAGTTTGTACACAGTTATTTTATTTTCCGTTTAAGGCAACCATGTGTTGCCCAGGCATAGGGCTTGCATGAGAATTTTACAACATAGCCCATGCTGGAAGGAGTCCAGCCTGCTCTGAGTGCTGCTCCACGTCTCTAGAGGATGTGGAAATGTTTCCTTTCCACTCCTGTTTCAGAACATTCCCTCTTCTGGATTAAATTGTCGGACGGACAGGGTCTTTGGATGCCAATTCAGTAAACTGGTTAGAGATTTGTTCCAGAATACAGAAGGATGCATCGTATAGGATGGGATCCCATGCTTTGGTGGATTACATTATGAGTAGCATCACTCATTGAAACATTAATCTCCTGTCTTCAAGCTGAAATAAAAGCAAAGGAAGAAACAGCCTACTCGTTATGATTGATTTATTTTCAATTCTTCTTACTGCATTGAGAGAGCAATGTAGAAAATTATATATGTCACCATAGTTGAGGGCTTTTGAGCAGAACATACACACCAAAGTTAAATGGAGCTGGTTATGGAGAAGAGACAGCTTATGTATTACAACTTTGGGGAGGATTTTGTGCTGAGATGACCTATGAAAAAAACGCTTTTTGTGATTTTTCTGACTCTTTGACTTGTGTGCCAAAACCGAGAATACTGCCTAAAATAGAGTGGACGCTTTTGCCTGCAAAGGTGATGCCTTCAATCAGGCAATTTGCAGGTAAAATCCTGCTACGGAGGGCGAGGATGCGAGAGGGCATCCCGGAGGCCAGAAGGAGCGCTGGTGGGACACGGTAGCTGCACGTGTTTAATGCCAGCTAAAAGGCGGGTCAGGGAGGTGTCCTCAGCTCCAGCCTGGCAGCAGGGCACCCTGTGTCTCAGTCCCGCTTCCTCTCTGTGCGCAGAGAGACCAGAGCTTGGCTGGAGCGAGGGAGCGAGGCCTGGAGGCTCCTGCGGGGAGAAAGTGGCTCAGGAGAGGGAGGAAACTTGTAGACAGCAACAAAATGTGGAGCTGGGTTCCTTTCCTCTGGAAAGAGACTCGCCTGTCTCTTCTTCCTTATTCTTTTTGTTTTCCCTTAATATAAAATCTAGTTTTATACAGGAATTGCTAGGTTAAAGAATGCTCTTTTTTTTCTCTGTTTGTCTTCTCAGTTTGAGAGAAGATGGCACATCTCATTTTCCTCTTCCTTTTGGTGACAGAATGACAAGTGCCCCAACCTCAGGAGTGGGGAAGAGGGCAGAGCTGCTCCTGCCTTTGTGCTGCTCGTGCCACTGGAGGCTGGCAGGCCCCGTGCTGCGCAGCGGAGTTCCCCTTGAGTGCTGAAAAATAAATAGACAAACGGTTCGTAGGCACGTGAATTGTCCTCTACAGAGCTCAACTCTGAAGTGCTCGGCAGCGCTGGTTCAATGGCCTCCCCCGGCAGCTGCGGAAGTTCAATGTGCTGCGAGAGTTGCCGCGGCTGAACCAGACCTGGTTTCAGGCACCCGGCTGCCCCTCGCCCCGCGGTCCTTCCCTCTCCCTCCCCTCAGCACGGCGGCCGTGCTGAGTCGCAACAGATTATTTCCTCTAATCCAGTTTAAATTAATTCCTGTTTCTGTTCAGCTGAACTCCCGAGCTCCCGTGCGCGGCTCGGGGTGAACTTTGAGCCAGTCACGCAGCTCTGCGGGGAAAGTCTGTCCTCCGAGACGGCAGTTGCACATTTTATTTGCTCCAGCAAAACCTTTCAATAGCTCTCTGAACAAAGCCAAGATAGGCATTCTTGCAATAAAATGAGCTGAAGCTGCCTAGATACCTCCTCTGCGCATGATTTCTGAAGGTGTAAAATAAACCTTGTAAAAATTAACAGCATAATAAAAGCAGAATGCTTGCTTCACAATATCTTTATAGCAAATTCTCTGGAAACTCTAGTATTCAGTGGTACATGCGGAGGGCCTGCAATAACCTGGAAGTGAGTTTTCAGTTGTTTGCTCTGCCTGTTTCTTGTTGTGAGGTTTGCTTGTTGTTCTTCCTAGCAAACCGACTGACGACCGATCGCTGCTCACATTCCTTCTCTGCTGTTTCTTTTCTTCCACAGACATTTTCAAATCTGACATCACTTTATTAGAGAATCAGCCTCTTCTAACTTATGTATAACATATCCACTGACAGTGAGCATTGCTTAAAAATGACCAAACTCTTAAGTAAGTCAGTGAAATGTTTCCAGCCTATGTGGGGGAGAGAGCTGTTTACCTAATTTTTAGAAATTATTTTAAATACTCTTGTGAGTTAAGTGCTCTAGTGACCTTTCTAGAGTTATTACTATGTTATTAGCCATTACAAGAAGGTCTTTTTAAATATCATATTAGTATTTTTGAAGAGAAGAAAACTTTTCTCAAAAAGCTTCAATGAATTCATATCTTACAGAGGACACAAAACAAGATTAGCTAATTTTGCTGAGCATTAGTGTAGTTCAGAAGAGTTAGCATTTTTAATTGTAGTTAAGAATTATTTTATATAAATTACAATTAGAAAAAAGACAGGATTCAAATTAGCTTTAAAGTTAATTTGAGAAGGATCAGATAAAATAGGCATGTTGGAGATAAATGAACATGTCATCAAATGAGTTGTCAGATGCAAAATAAGATATGACTGCAAGGTCATAAAAACACAGGTAACTTGAAAATTATCTTACAAAAATTGATAAGTTACAAAAATTGATAAAGGGTCAAAAGTGATGTATTAAGCTTTTTTGTTTTGTTTTGTTTCTGAAATGAATTGAATATGAGCTATTCGGAGGAGGAAAAAAACTCAAAGGTTTTGTTGTTAAAGCTTTCCTAGTCTGCCTGAGGCTTTTCTTGATAGGCCTTGCCAGGTGGTTAAGATCCCTCTCTTACTTTTTGATGCCTCCCCCTCTCCTGGTTGCGACATAGCCATTCTTTTCCACTCGCTGATAACTGGAGTCCTTTCCGCCTTTTGTGCTTGACCACTGGTATTTTTCCTCTCACAGTTTGCGAAATTCTTGTTAAAGCCTAAGCCTTTCAATTCATTGCTTGTGTCAGACATTTGGTCACATATCGTTTGATCCTTTTGCCTTCGCCGCAAAGAGAAACTGTTTTGTAAGTTGGCAAGTCACCGTCCAACAAGCAAGAGCAAGACCCTCTTACACGCAGCGAGTTGATCACAGGAGCACCTGGCATTTCGAAGCCATCAGGGCTTCTTGCAATCACTGATACACAGCACCATAAGGTATTAAAAAGCTGTGGGAGAAGAAAATCCAGTGATTCCAGATGCTCTTATTCATCCTCCCTCCCCTCTCCAAGCAGAGCGCGGATGAGGTGCCTGTCCTGACGGCCACCTGAAGCCGGGCGGTCGGCAGCGTACGGCCCCTTCCTGTGGTAGCCAGAAACCCTCCTGCTCCTGGCCCTGGCTCGGGAGTGGAAGTCACGAGATAATCGGTGATTTCCACGGAGGAGAGGAGGTGGCAAGTGGGCTGTGTGGCAGGTTTCAGTGTCGTTCTTCAACAAGATTTAATTGGTGAATGGATGGTGCTAACAGCACTGTGGGTAGGTCAGGGGAGGATAATTATTATTGGTTTCTGAATTAACTGGCCCTTTTTCTTTTCTGTGGCAGTACTTTAGAGAGAGCTTTTGGACATGGTTTTAATGAAGATCTGACCTGCATATTTTACATTAAGCTGGAAAACCTTCAGCACTAAGAAAAAGCACCTTTTTCTGTGTGTGTGTTTTCTTTAATATATATTTAATATTTAATAAAATTAATGTTTAATAAATTTAATAAAATAAATATGTATTTAGTATAATATTTAAATATTTAATTTTTTTTTCTTTAATACCTGGTTTTGCTGGGGATGGTTTTACCTCTGGCAAGGTTGCATGCCAAATCCCCAAACATAAATGATGATTGACCCCTATTTGTTCAGTCTGAGTAATGTCTCTTTTTTTCCTGTCAGCCAGCTGACCTGGGATGAACTTGTCTGTCTCCATATGGGAATATTTTGCCTGGAGAGGCAGGCCCTTAACATAGCACTATTATTCCTTTCTGGATTGGGCCTTTATTACTAAAATGTTTCAGGGAAGAATAAAACAGGAGACCACCCCCACTCCCTAAAAAACAGAAAGGAGTGGAATAATCAAAAAGCAAAATTCTTCTGAAGGAAGAAAGTGCTGGAGAGCAAGAAAAGTGTAAGCCTCCTGGCTAGGCAGGACTGCGGGGCATGTAGCCTGCAGTGTTAAGAAAAATCTGTATAGATTTGTATGTTGTGTCCCAGGCTGTCAGAGTTTATTAAATAACCATGCTGGCAAGTTAAATAGTGACCAGCAAATATGTCCGGAAATTACAGAACACATCAGTATTTCATTGAAATAGAAGTAATTACAGAAATCAGCACTTTTTTAAACTTACTTTTCTGCCTTTGAGTGCTTTTCTGAGGCAGGAGTCTTGCTTTTTTAGGTTTACTCTTCAAAGCGTAAGCATTGCATTTCTGCCAGGGTTGTGGCCCTTTCTTTGGAAGGATGGTATTAGATTGAAGTGTTTTTTCACTGATTTGTGCTACATTTTCTGTATGGCCCAGGCTGTCCATCCATTTCTGGCTTTTAAGCAGTCCCATTGAGCAGTGCTTCAGGGAACCAGATCGACCTTGAAGTGACTGAATAAAAAAGCACCAAGTAAAACTCTAGTAAACTAACTCAAAATCGGACTGTATCCCTTCAGATATTTCTCTTCTTTTTGTGTGTGTGTTTGGTGCTTGCTGTAGCTGACAATGTTTAAATAGCCCTTAACTGACCTCCATCAAGTGTTTAAAGGTTGTTTTTGCATATTTTATATACCAATATAAACAGAGGAAGTTGCTGAATAAGTTTGCAGGGATTATATTGTAATACATATTCCTCTTTTTTTTTTTCTCTCTTTTCCTTAAACTTATGACTGAAGTTCTGTTACTGTGTTGGGGACAAATAACTTGCAGACCTTGCAAAGAAGTGACAAGTGAAATGTGTGCTCATGTTTCTTAAACAGATGCAGATCTCTCTTTTAGGTGTGAATATAGTAAACTGCAGAATATAATATAGTGCAGGACTCTTAGGATGGTCACTGTTTTATACAATCCAGTATAACAATTTTGTAAGTGACCTGGGCACCGTTTCGGCAAAGTAGGTAAGCACATGCCTTAAATCCAACTATTGATTTTGCCCCTATGCTTTAACATAGAGTTATAAGCTCAAGTGACTTTTTAATCAAGATACAGAGAATTTCGATTTTTTTTTTAAGGATTATCCTTGTTATTTTACTAAGTAATTAGTATTTGGGGAAAAAAATTGCTCTGCAGTTAACCAAAGCATTAAGAATCTTGAGTCTTATTTAATGATTGTTAAATTTTTGTCATTGTGCAAGTTTGTTTCTGGGCAGTTAAGAGAAACCATTTGCTCTTTTGAGTGGTTTTAGCCATCTGGACACGTTGCTGACTTTGCCATGAGAAGAAAGGTGGGTCATGGGAGGCTGCAGAAGAGTCTCCCTCGTGCTAGTTTGACACTCAGGAGCCCTCAAATAGTGCCTGAAGTCTGCTGAAGTGTTTCTGTCCACACTGGGCTGTTGATGATGATGAAAAGATGGTATATAACCAGAATTTTTCCTTTGGGTTCTTTATCAGGAAATAAAGATGTTTTGAGAGAAACTGCTTTGTCTTGGTGAAACTTTCTGAGGCACTACATAAACTGTGGGAAAAAATGGGCATCCTGGAGTTTCACAGGAGGACTTCAAAGAAGATGAACTCCAGATACTCTCTTTTACAATTATGGCCTGTCAGCATGGGAAAACTCTGGGTGACTTTTGTCAAGCCTGGAAAAGACACTCTGAGAAGGCCCAGAATTCTCTCCGTTTTGGGTGCCCTGATGGCCAGTTTGTAGCCAGATGTTTTCTCATGAACAGTCACGTCTAGAGCAGTTTCACTCATGTACTGCAGCTGCTCAGAGGCATGCAGGATTCAGGCTGCTCAGCCTTATCCCGTTTGCTCTGCTGCAATGTCAGGCCTGGCAGAGCTGTGCTCTATATGTGCTTGTGTGTAGTTTGCTTTTGAAGCGTGTGCAGTATTCTTCCAAAACACGTGTTTTGGGTTGTTGCATGTATATGGCCACTGGCTTTGCACTCTTTCTCCTGCACTGTTAATGCCTCGTTAGGTAAACAAGCTGCACGAAGAAGGAGAGCTGTGCTCTGCTGTCAGAAACCTCATTTGGAGCTACCATCTTGCTAGGACTTGCACAGTAGATATGATGACTTGCCAGAGAAGGCTGTAGTGCAGTGCTGCAGGGTGAAGAAAGCAGTAGTAGCTTTTGATGACTTTATTCTGGTGCTGATGCAGGTTGTGCAGTGCTGGATTTGGATGCTTCATTAAAGCGTGATAAAGCATTAAAGTCATGAGGCACTTGGCCATGCTCGTCCAAATCTCAGCCAGCCAAAGATGAAGGGCTATCATTGTTTACTGGTTACTGTANAGAAGGCTGCAGCGCAGTGCTGCAGGGTGCTTTTGATGACTTTATTCTGGTGCTGATGCAGGTTGTGCAGTGCTGGATTTGGATGCTTCATTAAAGCGTGATAAAGCATTAAAGTCATGAGACACTTGGCCATGCTCGTCCAAATCTCAGCCAGCCAAAGATGAAGGGCTATCACTGTTTACTGGTTACTGTATCACCTGTAACCAGGTGACATTCCAAACCAGTTGCCTTTGACTGTCAACTCTTTGGCCAGGATCTTTTGTCCAGATGTCTCTCCCAAGGTTGTCTTCTCCAGTGGCTGAGATTTTTAAAGTGTTAAGTGAATTTTGACAAGAAAAGTTGTAGGCATTTGTGTTTGCAAAGATGCAAGGAACCAGATGTGATTTTACTACTGTTCTGTTTATTAATAGGAAGATTATTTTTTATAGTTTTAGTTTTTCAGCAAACAGAAGACTGTGAGGATTCATGGATAAATGACCATTATAAAAAGCATACGGAAAAATAAGTAGAATGGCTTCTCTACTGAGAATTTTCAGTCATGCACTTTTGGGTGGTAACTTTGGTTTTTGGGGAAAGATTTTTTTCAAGTCTCAGAGAAAAAGCTTTTTTTCTTAATAAAATAAAATAATTTTTGAGGGAAACCTATTTGTGGCATGTCGAACATTGCAGAGTGATCTAATAGGTGAACAGCTTTTAAGGTAAGAGCTGTGTCTTAGAGATGCTAAAGTTGATAGGAATGAAGAAAATTGATTTCTGTAGTCATCAAAACATAAAATGAATACTGTCTGTCTTAGCTAAACATTCTCCTATCTTCAGTAAATATCCTCTGTTTGCTTACAGCACCACGAAGATGCATTTTTGAAAAGTCATCATTCTCTTGTTACGTGGAACAAAAAGTTATGAGCCTGCTAGCTACGTACTTGAGTTGATTACAGTATAGCAAGATTAACTACAATTGTGCTAATTTATCTTATTATATTTAAATCCAGTAGTACTTAATGACAGAAATCCTGTAGTTGTTTGGTCTAGTTCCTGAAGATTTAATTCTCATAACAATTTCTAATATGTTTACCCAGTAAATAATGACAACTGGAAATACACACTTCCAAAATAAAATGATTTCTGGTTATTCTGTGCAGGTTTGTCGATTCCTTATTACTGAGGTCAGTAGGAATAAAACCTTTAGAAATGAAAGTCTTGCAAATCTAAAAGAATGTATAGGAGAAGGGAGTAGTTTCAGCATAGATGGCATAAAATTAAGCATGTGCATAGCCTGTGCATTAGAAAGTTGTACGCTCAAAGCCTTCTGATAATACAAGCGAGATCGAAAAATAAATTATATATGTATAAAAGCAAAAGTGAGAAAGTAACTGTTTTGCATTGCTAAACATGAATATGGAATAGTATTAACTTTAGTACTAGCTGCAGGTAAACTTTGCTGGTGCATCCTGAGAAAGTTAGAGTAGCTAGGTCCTAATTGGATGAAGTTTTTATCTCGTATCATGTCTTTCCTGAAAGTGAGCAGTAGCCTGAAAGTTGTAAAAGTCATTGCTTTGTCAGGGAAGAGGGGAGACTCGGAGAGACAGCAGATTTAATACATTAAAAGATGGAGTTTTTGAAAAGGGAGGTAGGGTGGATTGGCAGTTCTAAACTTTCCCTAATCCTCTGATTAGGTTTACTTTGATGCTTGAAGTTAGCAGTAATGTCTTTAGGATGAGCTGACTTGTTTTAAAGAGATTAACCTACATACTAATATTGAAAATTGATTCTGTAAAGGATTTATGCATTTGGTGACATATTAATTCTGACAGCTCTTAAACAAACAAAAAAAAATCTACTCAACTGAAAAGCTTCTCAACCATAACTCCCACAGACTTTGATGTGGCTTCTTCAACGAGTCGCTGTACAACATGCGTGAGGAGAACCCCTCTGTTGAGAACGGAGATGCTTTCAATGCCACCAGGAGAGTTAAATTAAAAAAATAATCTACAAAACACTACCGACACATCAATATTAAATTAGCCAAACATAGGTCTGGCCATTCACAATCCACAATTTTATGCCAAGCTTAAGATTCCTTAAAAAAAAAAAAAAAAGTTTTACAGTGAAAGTGCTCATGTACAACAAGCTGAACCGCAAATCTATAAGGAGCGCTAGATGGTAAAGCAGCTGTAGAGCTTTCTTTGAGATAGAGCTGACTTAGCAAAAAAACCTGCTCCCTCTCACTTCTGTAGCATTGGCCCACACAGATCCTGCCCTTTTACTTTTTTTTTTTTTTTAATGTCCTATTTTAGTTTAAGAATGCATGCTGATGTTCAGCTGGTTACAAGTGTCTAATTACTGCCATTACATGCATGCCTGCTTCAGCACTTTTCTTCCTAACGAAGCTGGCGGTGCACGAGAAGCTCGGCTTTTAGCTGCTGTTCCATTTGCGAGTGTTTGTGCTCAGGGTAGCCACTTGCTGAACGAGCGCTGAAGTGAGATTGCGATGACTGCGAGGCGAGGGGGGGTTGCAAAAGCGTGAGCCGAGGGGCCTCTGCACGGATCTGGGAAAACCTGCATACAGGTACTGGGAAGGTCAAAAAAATGGGAAGAAATTCAGGAGGTGCTGTTGACACACGCACCTTATATTTTTTTCCTTTGGGAAGCAATTTCTGTGTGTATGGATGGATGCAGTTTGCTTTCTGCTGTGCTGAAGAGGCCGCAGCAGTTGCCTGATGTGCGCACAGCTGCAGTTACTTCCTGGCTCGGGCTGCCGCTGCCTGCGCGCCGATACTCGAGGAAATCATCAGTTGCTGCCTTCACATCTGCCTCTTCTGCCTTACCCACTCCTGGGGGTGAGCGCGGTGGGGCGGGTGGAATTATCACTTGAGGAGGATGTGGCCTGCGGCCTCCCAGTTGGGCTGCTGTATTTGCTTCTGCGGAAGGCATTGGAACTGGCTAAGTAGGCTTCAAGCAAGAGGGAGAGAAAAAGCAGGGTAGGGGAGTGGGCAATCTTTAACTCTTGAATCTTTCTGATTCTGAAGAGTCGGCTACGTTCTTCCAACCCCCAGGCCTCGCCCCTGAGCAGGGCGGTTGGCGAGCGGCAGTAGGAGCCACCCGACCCGTACGCGCTGCCCACAGCCCTCATGAGGGCCGCCCGGTCTGGCTGTGCCCAGCGGCGCAGGGCAGCTGCAAGAGCCCAAGGGGACCCGTGGTCGCCTCTGTGGCGGTCGTCCCGCGGCCGCCCTGCAGGCAGGCCGAGCCGGGCCTGCTGTTGGCACCCCGGGGCCGCTGGTGAGCGTCCCGCTCACTGCCGCTCACACCAGGTAACCCCAGCACCCGCTTTACACCTCACTGCTTGGAGAACTGCGTATACTCCACCCGCTTTACACCTCACTGCTTGGAGAACTGCGTATACTCCAAGGCTTTGCATAGAACAATTTTTTGGAGGCTGCCACTACATCCACTTTGGCAGCTTATTTCTCACATAACCACCAGACAGCAGGTAAGTACAGGGTGGCATGAGGTCTGCTGGCTTCTCAGCGCTGCAGCCAGCCTGACCCGGCGGGTGAGTTGGCATCGGTGGGATATGAGACTCTGTGAGAAGCAGCTCAGCTCAGGCCAGGCTGGAGCGACAGCTCCGCTTGCCTCGGCCCGCGCTCCCTGCTGCCGCGGCTCTCCCTTCAGGGAGCCCTGCTGCCTGTTCCCGGCTAATTGGCCTCCTCTTGCTCCTCCTCCTCCCTGCCTGTGTGCGCTGTGACCTGGAAGTTGTGGCCCTGCTGGTGCTCATCCCGTTTGATGCTGAAAGGTCAGCACTGCCCGGTGTTAGTGCAGGGAGGGGAGGCTTCCCAGTGTGAAATGCTGGGGCTCAAGCACTGAAATTTTTGTGCTGAAGGCTAAGGACTTGCACACACCGAGACTGTAGAATGATGCACAACTCCCTGGGTTATCTCAAAATCTAGCTAGGTTATTTCCAGCCTGAATTCTGACACGGCAGAATTCCATATGGGCTCATTTGTGTTGGGAAGGAGCGGAGTTAATCATCTTCTGCTTGTGGCACTCTGTGGAGCGAGCCCACTGGCAGGACCTGCATTAAATACTGCTGCAGGCTGCTCAGGTAGTCCTGTACTGAACCACCCTGTAAAAATACACGTGCATAAATGCACACTTTATGCAACTCCTATCTTTTAAAAACATGTGGTGTTAAAATATGTTACTGCAGCACCAAATTCTGCCTGTTCTTTTTTGTAAGGTCTCGGGAGAGCTATGTCAGAGGCTTTTATTCTCTGCTTGACCAAAAGAGAGTTTGCACTTCAAGTTTGTGTTCAAAGACCTTACTGTTTTCGGTATTGATTTTTTTTCTGATTTTTTCTGCTCTAAAATAGTATTGTTTTATTTGTTTCCTAATTTTTGGGATGAGTTTCACTATAAAACTAGTGCAATCATGAATTTCTTTACAAGCCTGAGATTTTATGCTATTGATACAAGCTTTGATATTACTATTTGATACAAGGATATGGAGTTTAAAAACACTAGATATCATGAGATCCACAGTAAAAAGCAGGATAGGTAAGTCAATTTCTGTTCTCAATTCTGGCTGAGGTGGCCTCAGTAGAGTTCTTAGTTAACTCTAAGTGGTTGCTAAGTTGGAGTATGAACCATTGATTTATAAAAATGCTATGATTTACTCATATTCTCTTCTCTTGGAAATTCTGACATTGCAGAAAGAAAATCATTGTTTTCTCACCTCAAATTAGAAAACCCAAATATTTTCGATAATTCTCTAAAATATGAGATTTATGAATGGGAGATTTCTCCCATTATTCTTGGGAGGAGACATTAAAACGTTGAATTTCAATAATGATGAGAATCATTTTGTTTTTATTAATAGCTTGGGATACTAAATAGAATTAAAGCATGTCTGCTGATGTGAATTTTTTTCTGTTGAAAATGCCTGTCTGTGTGCTTCCATGAAGTGCCGAGCTCATGATGAAGCTTTTTGTTGTTGTTTTTTATAATGCAGACTTCTTCTGAAGTATTTTTAACAGACTCTCCCCCTCCCCCTTCTTTTTCATCTGCCATATGCTGCTTGTCTTCCTGCAGGATCACTGGGGAGAGATCATATCTAAATATACATTTACTCAGTTTTATCACAATGTGCTTATGATCTTGACTGGGACTTGTAAGTGTTACAGAATAAAAATGTTAAGGAATATAATGCCATTAGTAATATGCATCATTTATGAATAATATAGGTGCTTTATGAATATAGTGGATGCTTTGAGATTTCAGCAGAATCAGCATTTCTCCCAAATGTTCTGATATTTCAGCTGAATCCACTAAAATCAAAGAATTTTAAGTAATATGGATAAAAACAAGAGTTTCTGCTTTTTAATCTGGATTCATATGTATGGCATATTTTATTTTGAGTTATGCACCCCTTAATAAGGATTTCAAGAAAGACAAATACATCTGTTTGGACTACATATGAAATCCTTAAGTCGAAATAAGGGAAAAAAAAAGTCTAATAAATGCAATAAATTAATCCAAGCTGCCTTTTAAAAATTTCTCTCATACTAATAAAGCAATTGTGTATCATCTTTAAGTCTCTCTCGCTTGTTTTAATGATGGCACACCAAGGAAGCCGTTTCTGTGCGACATACCATGTTAATGAAGACTATTCTGTGTATTTGAACTGTGCTGTTGATTTTATTTTGAGCAGTGTGGGTAGCTTAAAGCAGGTAAGCAGCAGTGGTATGCTAAGACAGTCACCTAAATAACTAGTGCAATCAAAATGGTGTGTGCTGTGTGGATGTTTTCTAGGTAGGTAAGAGTAAGACATTTGAGCTTTATCTAGTCTTATTTTCCAAAAACCCCAGAGTATTTCAATATGGGCTGTTCCTCAGTTATTTCTAGTTAGAGGGGTGACTGGAAACTCACATGCAGTTGTAACTGCAGGGTTCAATGTGGTGGATAGAGGTTCGTGAGCAGCAAGCCTTGGCCATACAACCTTGGATACTGCAAGGCACACAGTGTAGCGGAGAGGAGCTGTCTGATAGCAGAATGTGGTGGCTTGGCTTCACACTGCAGGGGCTCTAATGCTCCCAGGAGCCGGGGCTAGGTCAGCTTTGTCGTGCTCTCTGATTCACACCATCCAGGTGAAGCTGTGGATTGAGAAAGGCAAGAAGGAAAAATAAGGCAAGAGTCATCTCCCTCCCTCCCTTTTTGGTGTGGGGGAAGTATACTGCAAGATTGTTGACTGTAGGAAGGAGATCAGTTTTCCTGACTCATTTTAAGAATATTTTGTTTCTTTGTAAGTTGAGCAACTGTTTGGAGTTTTTGTTGTTGCTGACTATCTTCTCTTACTGCTCACATCTTACTTGGCAGCTGCTTCTGTGTCCGTTGCATATTGAGCTGTTCTGAATCCAATACGTGTGGGTGGCTGGTTTTTTGCTAGCCATGGTGGTTACTACATCTTTTTCCTCTTGTTATATCTGCTTTTCTCCATTTTCCCAATGAAATGCATAGAGGGAACATTCTTGTGTAATTGAATTGGAATGTAAAAGTATTGGCTTTTTGTTTAGGCTAATATTTCACGTGAGTTTTGCAGACTTAAAGACAGACAGTCTGTGAGAACTGAATTTACGACTGGACCTACCTGTGTCAAGCTGAGCCTGGCTACATTTCAGTATCACTACAAACCTGCAGAATTACAAGTTTGTAGTAGAACTGCGCAAGAATTTAACAGCCTAAACTCCACCTGATTATTTTTTTTTAAAACTATCTGGGGAAAAAAAGGCAATTATCTAGTAGTAGAAAAGGGTGGTCAGTGCGGAATGATAAGTGCAGGCATTTAAGTAGCATGCAGGCTTCTGAAAGCCTCGGAGAAACTTTATTAAATTTGTTGTTAGGTTTCGGCTAAATACTCTTCAGTAGTGGATATGCCCATGTAGGCCAGGGGTCTCCTAGATAGTAAAATGTATACATTTGGGGTGTGAAGTCCTTTTTCTCAGGTCTGCAGCTGTCATTTCAGCCATATAAAGATTTAAGTGGACTGTGGCCGCTTATCCTTTTTACTCTGCCCCTTTGTAGAGCACACATGCTTTACTGCTAAAGAAGTTGTTCCCACCAAGTCTTTGCAAGTGATGCTCTCTCACAGATTAATAACTCAGCTAAGCTCCAGTGTTAGGGTTCCTGCCTTCCCTTCTGCCACTTAATGACTGTGTCAGTCTTGCATTTCTGGTGGTTAGGAATCTTCTAATTTTCAGCATAAGTGTAGTCACAGTCAGTTTAGCCATACTTGTTCTTGTGCCAACTTAAATCACTGTAAAATTAAATACCTCTTCTCTTTTTCAAGAGTCATTGGGTAAATAGGAGCAACTCATCATCCTTTCACAATGTAAATATACTGAGTTCTCTTTAGTATCCTCTCTACTTGACCATTTGGTGATGAGGCCTTTAGAATTAATCCTGAGGATATGCTGGTAATTTCTGTGAAAGTCTGCTAGATGAAAAGTTCACTTGTACAGTAGCCTTGGTGTACGCAGGTATGTGTCCCTCATAGCAAGTTTCCTGCCTACCCTAGAATTCTTATATTAATCCCCTAGCTCCATTCTAAGAGTGTCCTAAACAGTGCATACCAAAGGGTATCCAGGTATATGGTAACTAACAAATTTCCCTGCACTAGAAAATAAGTTACTAGGTTTGAAAGAATGTCATATTGCTCTGATGTGACTTATTTTTACCCCTGGCAAACTCACCTTGCGTTTCATTCTGTTTTCCATTAACCTCTGTCTTTAATTATATGTCCTCTTACAATGTGTTCCAAAGCTGCTGAGGTGATTTTTATGAGCAGTAGTTTCCTGGATTGGTGGGTTTTGCTTTCTACTTCCTCCATCTTCATTTTTTTATAATCGAGGAACAGTGTTTGTTGTATAATATCACCCTGTTTTTAATAGTTTTATTAAAGCCCTTGCATCTAGCCCTGCAATTTCATTTGCCAGGTCTTTCAGAATCTGCAGATGAGGGTTATGGAATTTTTCTAGTTTGAGTGCATTAAGCTGCTTGAGCTTTGCTTCTTTTTTCATGTCCACTGCTTCATTAGGCATCTCAGATTCCCTGGAGTGTAAGTTAAGAGAAATAATTCAACTTGGAGACTGCTGAAAGTAGCTTGTACAACATGTTGATGTCAGATATTCTGTACAAGTGAGGAATGTGCAAATGAAATTCCTTCATTTCCTTGCTTAAAAGTAGGAATGGGAATGTTTAGGATTAAGTAATGCTGTAGAAAAGTCTAAGTTGGCTTCTTTTTTTCTTTTTATTTGTGTATTTATTCCCACACCTCTTCTCTGCCTCGTCACTGTTCCATGTTTTCTCCCAGGCAGATCTAAAGTAGCAGTAATTCCTGTTTCCTGTGCTAAACCCCTTCATTTGCTGAGTTGCCCTTCAGCAGGTGCTTCCCCCTGCCTGACGGGAGGGCTGCGCTCCAGCCTTCTCGTGTCCACAGAAAATGAAACAATTGCCAGGACAAGAGGCAGGAGCACCTGGCTGGAGGATGCAGTGCAGACTCCCTCCTCGTCCTCCCTCTCAGTCCCCCCGACCTGCGCTTTGGGCATGTACAATGATGCTGGTGGATGTGAATGGGGGAAAGGGTCAGGTGGACTCGATTAGATAACTTCAGTTTGTGTGGTTCCATTGCAGTCTTTGTGCAGGGCCTGTCTAAGCCCTGTCAGTCCCATACGAGGGGGAACAGCGTTTCTTTCCCCGGTTGGTGGGGATGGTCTCAGGTTTCACTGTGGAAACTGCAGCGTAGGTCAGAACAGGTAGGAAAGCAAAGCCCCTACAAAGAAAAAAAAATACTTTAAGGGTTGTTCTTTTAGTGCTCTCGTTTCCCTATAGACAACTATGCCACATTTCTTTCTTCTTTCTGTCCCTTCCTTTCTTCTTTCCATCCCCTCCAACTCATAGAAAGCAGATACATATTCCATGAAATTCAGGCTGCTGGTTTCAGAGGGAGGCAGGAAGGCTTTCACAAAGTAAGGTTTGTTTGAACCTTGGTAAACATCAAGTCTCCAGCAGTGGGTGAATTTTTTTCCTCTTCTCTTTTCCTCCTGGATTTCTGTCTGGAGCAGAGATAAAGGACTAAATTTTAGAATCACAAAACAAACAAACAAAAATTTTAAAAAATGACATTTTTAGAGTTTATATCTTTACAAATTTGCAGTTTAAGCATCACAAGAATTCGCATAGCAAAGAACATCATTCCTGCTACAACCTTAGATGTTCTGAATGATCCTGTTGCTAAAACAATTGCTTCGCTCTGGACCCTTCTGTTTCTATTACAGAGGATTGCTGTTTCTTTTGGTCCTCGCCAAGCCACTTTCGGTCTTCCACAGAGTGGAAAAGGGAAATCTTGCTCACATTTTAAGGTGTATTTGAAGCTATAGCTGCCTCAAGCTTTAGCTTGTGCTGTGTGGTGGAGTGTCTGATAATGCAAGGTGAAAGCTTTCTATTTTTGTCTTTGGAATGTAGCTCACGTTCCATGGGACAGATTGGTTGTTTTTTGTGTACTCCTTTTCAGCACGTTCCTTATCATAGGGAAGGCGAAGGAAGGAGCAGCGACTTCATTGAGGTACTAAATTTAGAGTGGTTAGAGAAAGTGAGGATGGGTATGCAGGGTGTTTCCAGCTCTTCAGACACAAGGCATCTGGAAAGACTCATGTGTGACTGTATGTGAAGATGAGAGGAGGACTTGGGTGCGCCAGAAGACCTCCTGCCCTTCACCCCAACCCATCCATCACAGGTTGCAAATCTGTTCACTGTGACACATAAAATCTTTTTCTGTTTGTCAGTTTGAAATATATGCTGAGATAGAGCTGCAGGTGGTGTGTTCTGATCTAGGCAGGCTTAAAATACATTCTTTTTAAATAGAATTGATTTCTGGTGCATTTTAGTTCCTTGTGCCTGGTATATGGGAGAGCTTCTCCCTAGATTTACGGGAAAATTAGTTATCTGAACTAGTTATCCCTCTGCTTCTACTGTACAGGTACTAAAACAAAATATGATTTGTATTTTTGAAAAAAGTTACAGTCTGTCAGTGAAGCTATTTTTTTCCCCATTATGATAATGTTTACTGTGTTGTTCTCGCACTTCACTCTCAGATATTATCATTTCCCCGTCCTTTGGGGTAGTTGATACCTTCATTAAACATGTGCCTGCACAAGTATTGCAGGATGAAGTACCGTCGTGTGTGTCCTGTGCCCCTGAGCACTCCTGTGGGGACAGGGGGCTGTGTGGTTGCGTGTGCGGTCGGAGCAGATGCTGCCCTGGGATGCTGTCTGTTGTCCTGGCTGCTACCTGGCCACAGCAAGCCCAAGCTCAGAGGTTCTGCTTTCTGGCCTCCATCTCCTGGCTGCTCGGCCCTTCACCACTGCCCCCTACCCACCTGCTGGCATTAACTCCCCTGCTCTATTCCTCAAGCATGACCTGCTGCAAAATGCTGCTGGCTAGAGGTGGAAAAGAGAAAGTAAGCCAGACTAAACTGTTGTGACCAGATTAAGTGAATATGCTCTGGACTTTACCTGCTTCTGAACACTGACGCACCTAGCAGTATTGAACCCCAAGAATGGTGAAGATCCTCTGTGAAACTGTGTCCCTTTCATTACGAAGGAACTAAAGGAGTTGATGTTTGCAGAAGGTGCTGCTTTTTTGTCCGAAGTGCAGCAGCTTTCTGGGGCCAAGTGCCAGAATGCAAAACGTTCTGTAAAAAATTGCCCTTTTCGCTGTGAAGTAGTTAGCGTTTTTGCAGTAGGTGCTGCTTTTGGTGATGGTGTGATCCAAACTGCAGTCTTGAGCAGCCAGCTGGCAATTTTTCTTTACTAAGGCACATAGAGTCATCAGAGGTTGCCTGGGTTTGAGTATGTGGGAATATTTACAGTAATTTTTAGACATTTTGTATGATGAGCTCTAAGATTCGGAAGAGGAAAAATGACAAATAATAAATTCTTGCACAAGAGTCACCCAGCTATCTTTGTATTTGTTATGGAGTATGAGCTCGGAATTTGTTCTTAGCTGGTTATGAAAATAATAAGATTCTCACACACAGAATCACGGAATGGTTGGGATTGGAAGGGACCTCTATAGACCAACTAGTCCAACTCTCCTGCACACGCAGGGTCACCTAGAGCACGTGGCACAGGGTGGCATCCAGGCGAGTTTTGAAGATCTCCAGAGAAGGAGACTCCACAACCTCTCTGGACATTTTGCTCTTCAGCACATACAGTGCACAAGATAACTAAGAGTATTCTTGTGATCTTAATGGTTATGTTTCCAGTACTGGATATTCATAAGACATGCAAAGGTGTGTTTTATTCACAAACAAAATGACAGAAGGGAATATATGCTTGAGGTCTGCATTCCTGAGTGCATCCAGAGTGAGCCCCTGCTTTCTTTTCTAAGCGGCCTGAGACCTAATGGATCACTCACTGCTGCAGGACCTTTGTGCTCGGTGTCTGTGCCCTCGCCTCCCGGCTTGAGGAAATGAATGTGCCCTAGCATCAGGTACACTCAAACTACCATCTTGATAAGCAGGAGAGGTTACATTCAAGTCAGTGATGGGAGCCAGAGAGGAAGCATCAAAAGCAAGCTGCAACTTGTGTGGGGATAGGAAGGAGAGGCGCGTGCTCCGCAAGGGCATTGCTCACAGCGTAATTTTATGTGAGCATACAGGCTTGCAACAGTCTCTATGAAATGCAGTTATAGACAGATGACTAGATGTCTGGCTAAACATTTACTGAAGCTGGTTAAACTATTGCACATAGGCCATTCACAAAAATAATGTTTTTTCAGAGAGTTAGTTATGTCTGTTGTGATTGCTTAACATGAGATAGGGAATTGTTTTGTGGTGCATTGAAGACTGTTTTTGTTCCACTTGTACCTGCATCTGTTACTTTTCTGCATGTAGAAGTGTTTTCAGCATTGCTGGGAATAAATGTTTTTCTTTTTCAATATATCAGCACTTAAAATAAAATAACATGCTAGGTGAACCGGGTTCACCATGATGTTGGAACTGTTAGTGGATGGCCAGCCGGGGCTTGCTGGCTGAAGACAGGAGCTGGGAAGTGACAGTGGTGAAGTGTAGGAGCAGGAAATGTGGGTTCCCTGTGGTCCTTGTCTGACCACAGCTGGAGGAGCACTTTGTGAGGGGAATCTGAGCTCCCCAAAACAACCGGTGGAACTTCCATATTTGAAAGACAGCTTTGGGTCGTTCTGACAAACCATGGCCCCACTGGACGAGTGACGGAGCAACCCTCCATTTATTTCTCTACTTTGGTTTGTAGGTGGCTCTTTTCTGATGCTACAAAGGATGGTTTGTACTGTTCCCTCTTTGCCTGTCTTCTAGGCTTTCTCTTGCAGTACATAGCACAGCTATTTCTCTGCCCTTTTATTGTTTTCTGTTGGGTTTCTTTTCCCTGTGTGGTGCCACAGGGAAGGAATTCAGCACCTCCACCCCTTTCGTGGGGCAGTTACTGAAGCTGCTGTCTTGGAGCAGAGCAAAGAAGCAGGGAAAGCTCCGCTGCTCTTCAGAAACACGGAAGCGAGCAACATCTGCCTCTGCATCTTGTGCAGAGTGTCCATGGCCACAGGGGGTTTCCCAGGGTGGTGAAGAGTCCTGGGAGGATCGGGTTCGGTTGCAGACATGGCCGGGTGAGATCTCAGAGGTGCTCGTATTAGTCAGTGCCTTTCGTTAATGGTTCCATCTTTATGACAACTCGGATTTGTGGAGAGAAAAATGACTGCAGGAATCAGCTGAGAGTTACTTGGAGTGGAAAACCCCACAATCACAAATGCATTTTCAGTGTAGCATGTTGGTATAAAAAAAAAAAAAAAAAAAAAAACTCTCTTGTTTCTGGGAGGCAATAATAATGAAAAACAACATTAATCTTAATACTGGGTAAAGAGCCTAATAACAAAGGCGAAAAACGTGTCCAGCAGGAAATTACTGTTTTTATTTTTCTTTTCGTTATGATATGCCATAGTCAACTTTTTTTTCTTTTTATAGGAAAGAGATTTCATTGCTACCCTTCTCGGAAGTATGCTTTTTTCTATTAATCTTAAAATTTTGAGATAAACTTTCTCTAATAACCAAAATAACCAAATAATTAAATAGTTTTGACTTTTTATATATATGTATATATTTAATATATTTGCTTGGGGAAATTTAATTTTTGCTGTTGAAAGCTGGGAAGCTAATACGTATATGACCCAGGGCAAGCAACTTTGAAACAAGCCTGTTCCTGAAGTTCTCAGTTTGGCGGATGTCATATTTCAGACAAAGCGTAAATACTCATGGCTCGTGGCCACCAACTAGAAGCAGTTTGTTGCTTCTAAAGGCACAAAGGAATTTCTTTCGTATTTTCAGCAGTGAGTCATGGTTAAACAGCATGTAGTTTGCTCTCCTAAAGGTAAACTGGATGCTAAGTCTCTGGGCAACATGCAGAGTTTGTGAGCCACTTGCTGTTTGTGGGCATGGACCAGGATTTGGGTGCTGTGGAACCTGCTGCGTTTCAGCACGGCAAGTGCTGGTTTTATGTCTGAGTGCTTGTGAGTTGCCCAGTAGTAAATGACTTGTTCAAGGCCGGCCTGGGCCCTGGCCTCTTCTGGAGCTGCTGGTGAACAAGAGCTGCAGGCTGCCACGCAGCGGTTCCCGGCAAGGCTGCTGATCTTCAGCCTGAGTCCGGGACGAGGTGGTGCATTGTGAAATGACTTCATGAGGCTCTTATGAAGTGGCCTGGCCTGATTCAACACGCTTTTGTGTTGCACATGGACCCGGATTTACCAGAAACTTGCTGGGCTGGGAGAAGTGCAAGGCCACACGCTCACCTCTTGCTGTGGCTTCAGAGAGACCATTGGAGCGATTTTGGAGCCTCTTCAGTGTTCAGGGAATTAAAAACCTTCTTACTTATTGTTGAGTTTATAGTGAAAGAAAGTGTCTTGTACTTGCTGTGAGGTGTGACCGAAGGACAGCCCAGTTCTGTGAAATTACAGATTTTTCTAAAAATAACAAGCTCGCGGTGGGGAAGAGGGTGCTGTTCTCATGCTGAGCCTGTGCGGGAGGGCAGCCCTGTCCTGTTAAGGCTTTTGCCCTCGGTGCAGCCTTGGTCGTGCTGTGCTGGGGTAAGTTCTGTTCTCAGCACGAGCCTCCCCAGCGTGGCCGCAGGGACCTGCCTGTTCGCACGACCGCCGAGGCCAGCGTCAAGCGGGGCACCGCAGGCCCCCGTAGCTGCCACACGTGTCGCGTCTCCACTTTGGGGAGCGCCTCTATGTCCCGCTCCAGGACAACAGGCCTCAAGTATACAGGAGTTTTTGCCAGCTCCTGGAGCGTAAGCAGGAAATGGGTCCTGGTGCAGCAGGGCGCGTGACTAACTTGCCTTGTTGCCCTTGTCCCAGACGCACGTTTAGTGCTGTGAAGGGTGTGGGCTGCAGCCGACTTCCCTGGTGACTCCGCTGTCTGCTGCTCGCGCTGCAGATGGGAGATAAACTGCTCCTCATTGCAGTGTGACAGCTGTCTAGGGAGCACACGGGATTAATGCCTGACCCTCTTCCTTAACCGCTTTGTGCACCGCTTCCTAGCTGCAGCGATGACCAGGGCAATACGGGCACAGCTTGCTACTTGGGAGTACAACCAACCTTTCAGATACTATGCACCACCTATGCTGTTGCCTGCAAACTTGATTATTAATATATATATTTTTTTAATACCCGTGTTGATGTACAGCTGCTCTGCAATACAGGAAGATAACTCCTTGCCCATTCAGTAACGGGTGTGCTTTCGTCGTGCAGGTACCTTTCAGGGGTCACTGCGCGAGCGTGTGGTCACAACAGCCGGCTGGCGGAGAGGCAGGTAGCCAAACAACAGCGAGAAATGAGGCCCTGCCTGGGAAGCTCCTCAGGGCGCCTGATGGACAGTCCTGGAGCTGAGCGCAGGCAGAACGTGTTTTGCTGGTGGGAGCGAGGATCAGTGAGCCAAAGGATCAGCGGGTTTAGAAGATCCTTGTGGCAGAGCTGAGGCAGCTGTTGCGGGAAGGAGGGCAGCTTTTCCCTGCTCATCAGCACCAGGCTTTGCTACTGCTTAGGTAAGCCTGCCCGAGCACAGTGCGCGCTCCCAAAGCCTCGCTTTCCTTGGACTTGCTTTGAGCCATTAAAATACCCCTTTGGGAGGGTGTGTGGCAGGGAGCGTGACCAGGACTCCAGGCACATCGGGGTCAGCACAGCGTGTTACAACCCTAAATAGTGCTTTATGGACCTACTAAAATCAGCCTCCAGAAAGAGTCATGTATTTAAAATGTCTTGTTTCAGATTGCCATTTATTGGGGTATTCTTTTCTCAATTCTTGCATTGGGCTTTTTTTTTGAGGGGCTTTGGAAGAGCAAAAAAATTTTCTTTTTTTAAAAAAAAAACTTTTATTTCTTGCGAGAAATGCTCTAATTTGCCATATCCTTCTCACAGGAACAAGCATGTAGCTACAGCACAGTGTGAAATGCAGTGACTAACCCAAGATAGGCCATGGACGTGCTGTATAGGATTGTATGCAGGCAGGCGTGCTCTCTTCTACTGAAAGGAGAGTTTTATTGTAGTAATCTGCAAGGTGTTCCTAGGTATAAGTGGTGAACAGACTGTGGCTGCTTTAATATTGTAACAAAACTATGATAGTGTTTTACACTTGTTTAATATGAAATAAGTCCTATAAAAAATGTAATGTTGCCATCCCATCTTCTTGGGTATTCCTTCCTCTTCTGTATTTCTTATTTTTGTATGCATGTAATTCTTAAAAAAAATATAATGATTTTGTTTTCTTCCACTTATTGCTTAGATTAGGTCTTCGATTTGTGTGTTTTCCTTTTCGGTTCCACCACCTGAATTATTAATCTATACTTCTCTTTTTATTAGGTGAAAGTGTTTTCCTCTTTTGCTCTTAGTAGGCACAATTTCTTCCTCCATACATTTGCAGAGATTAGAATATAGGCGACCTCTGCTTTTTAATGTGTAAGCAAAACAATCTTTGTGGGAGCATAGTCAAGCATAATATTTTCCAGCTACATATTTCTGAAAAAAACCCAAACCTGTAAAACATTACCAGATTAAATTGCCCAAAGCAGAAGGTGATTTTACAGCTAGCTTACTAGTTTGCTTCATTCAGTCTTCCTGTGTTTGCTTTTTAGTTCTGTAAATTACCATCAGCATCCAGCTCATGTTGTGTTATTTCTTCCCTTAGGTTCAGAAACCGTGCGTTTAGTAAAATGAGATGTTAGTAACAAAGGAGGAAAGGTTTCTTTGGATCTTGTACTGAGTTGTTCTGAACAAAACAGAAGCCCTGGTGCAAACGTCTCCTCCTTGTCTATTCTGTTAATAGTATTTTCACTGTATGTTTTTGTTTCCGTTCTGATAGAATGATGTTAGTCTTTAAATTACTGTTTAAGCTCTTTGGTTAAACAGGGGATGTAGTAATGAGCAGTGAACATGTCTTGAGTTGCTTCCTTTTTCTGAAAAATGGGCAAGGACTGACAGGATAGGTATTAATTTCCACATTCAAGTTGAATCTTGAATTGAATAACATAGTTCAACCTAGGAGTACCATGAACAGGTACTTGCTAAATTAAGATTAGAGGCAGCTGCCTACTGAAGAATGAATGCTGTGTGCTGTGTACAATGTTTGGAGAGCTAGCTTTCAGTTTGGTACTACTAAAATGTTAAGTGCAAACTCATATTTTCTCCCATTATAGGAAAAAAGAAAAGGCTTAGTGTTTTTATGTTTGTTTGTTTTTTGATCTCTTTTTGGTTAGTCACCTCAAATGGAGCTGATGGTTCTAGAGCAGTGCTTACACAAACGAACCTTCCTGCACGGGCTTGTTGCTGCGCTGCTCGCTGTCCGACCAGCTTCCAGCATCTGTTTGTCCTTCCAGGCCTTCTGCAGCTCCTGAGCTACTGTCCTGTGAACTTGGAATAACTTTGCCATGTTTATTAGCAGAGGCATCTCCGCATGAAGCCTGTGTCGGCTACAGAGTTTGAGGGGGAACTACTGCACAGTAGTTACCAGAGTGGAGGACTGCCAGGGCTTGGTCTGTGCACCTAAATTGCAGAATGAGTCAAAATCATCCAGCTGCAGTGTATCATGAAATCCGTAATTGTGCTGCTCTCCCTTTTCTGCTCTTTCCTGTAGTGCTAATACCTGTATTATATCTGGCCCTTCCTAAAGTAAACCATAGAGCTAAGATGGTTTTATCTGTTTGGGATTTTGTCTTCTTGAAAACGTTCAGAAAAGCAAAAAGGTGGTGGCTAGAATGATGAGCCAAAGCGTGGAAGCTTGAACTTGCCAGTCTCAATGGTGAAGGTCCTCCTTCAGAGGTGAAAAGACCAGCAAGACTTTGATTTACTGAACTTTATTTGGGTAAACATAATTAACTTTGGAAGTTGTATGTACCACTTCATGGGCTACTGAGACACCATTTTGTTTATTATTAACCCACATAAATGATTTAATTTTTTTGTTCTTAAGGATAGTATCTTTTAATCTGTAAAGCCCTTGCCATTGTCGTTTCCAGGGAGCTTCATTTGGTTGTGGATATAGAAGATTTCTTCATAAGAGAATACATTATGTTTACATTGTTATTTTAAGATTGTTGGTTACTCAGTATTTGTAATCTTCCTGAATTTGGTTATTACAAAGAAGCAGAGTAAATAATATTTGAACGAATACTCTGTTAGAGAAATCAGTTATTCAAATCGGGGCATATTTGCATTGCAAGGTGCAGTATCCTGAACTAACACCTGCACTAGAGCAGCATCCTCTTGCTGATGGGTTTTGCAGCTGCCTACAAGTCGGGCACCACAAAGGAGCGTGTTTGTAATGTCAGGAGGGTGTAGGAGTGAGTAAAATATCCCCCCCTTAAAGTGACCTGGAAAGAAACTTCCTCACCGTGTTTTACACTGTCACTGTCATTGTTTTTTTCCCCACAGAGCTGTTCTTGTCTTGTTGCCACTTTTCCTGGCGTTTCCCTAAAAAAATGTCCTAGATATGCCAGTTAGGCGCTTTGCAAGCTACAGGCATGAGAACAGAGGGGCAAAGCTCCATGCAGAAACCTGCTGTAAGTAGCACTGAAGCAGCTGTAGACAGAAGGGCAGGCTGTGTGTTTGGTAAGGTAAGAATTGAGTGCACTGGGATTGAAACAGGTGTGAGAAGGATGATAAATTTACCCCATGGTAAACTTGCCTTTGGGATAGGGCTTACTTCTTAGGCAGTGTGGTGTTCACAGCTTTTAAACCAGAACAGCCTGTCTTGGCACAGGTTAGCCCTTTGTAGAATCCCTTTTCTCAGTCCCTAGAGCTATGTGCCTTTGGATTGACCCAGATCTGTAATTTATTTTCATTTGGATGAAAGAAAAAAATCTGGGTGAAATTTTGAGGGTGTGGGGCATTTCTTCTAGATTTCCATGTCAGTGGTGGTCCGGGTGAAACCGTGACTCTGAAGAAGATGCTGGACATCTGATAATCGTGGTCATATCTACTCGAGGTGTAGATTAACTATATTGAACTTCTGTTTGCCCGTGAGATCTTGCACTGCCTACAGTAATTATTCAAATCCCACCTAAATTTAAACTACTCAGAGGAAAGGCAACAATAGCAACTCGATGTAGCCCAAGCAGTGCACTGAGTTGACTGTAGTAGGTTTTTGAAGGGAGGCACTTCGATGTCATTGTGAAATATTGTTACCAACATTTGGTTTTGGTTTTGTGGTAAAGTAAGCTGCTTTGACCCACATTAAAAATCAAAGAAACCACAACTTAAAGAAAGAAATAACAGCAGTGCTTATTTGGTATGGTTCAAGATGATTCCAGCATGATTCTGTCTCATCTGCAGTGGTCATGAAGACACGATGGTGATCTGTTGGGGTTAAAATTGTGTTTAAGGGTCTTTCTCTAGTGGCCTGGTACTTTTTAGGATTTTGTGGTTGTTTTGAAGTAGTGTCTCGCAGGTAGCCCCTGTCTTGAGACCAAAGGCAGGCACGTATTTTCCTGGAGACGAGGAGGGCTGTGGCTCCTGATGGCCCTGGCTGAGGCCGCAGGAGCAGGCAGGTTGGCCCCAACCGTGTTGCACGGTGCGAGCCCTGCTGCCGAGCCCGGTTATGCTGGTCTCTGCTTCTTGCTTGCCTGCAAAGAGCAGGTTGTTTTATGTTCACTCCTTGGCAGCTGGTACCTCTGATGGGAAAAGTCCTAAGGGTCTGCAAATGGAAAAGCTTGTAAATTGTGAATCTAGATAAAATGATAAAGCCCAGCAGGATCCTGTTAGCTTTATGCTTTTGCAGTTCATACTGGCAAACTGTGCCAGTGGTCTTACTAGTGCAAGTTAAGTGAAATCACCTTTTAAAATTAATGCTTCTGTTGTTTGGGGCTCTGGTGCTGCAGTTTTGAAATGAGCATTGATGAAAAAGCACCGAGTGTGCCGCTCCATGCTGAGAATGCCTGAACTCGCACACATAGATGCCCTGAGAAACAGCTTGCCAAGGATTTGTTCGTTTCTTTTCCCTCCCTTCTTGCAAAGGCAAAGATACCCTACAAAATACCAGAGTCTTCCACGTAGCAAGCAGAGCTGACTATTTTATAAGAACTGGGTAACAAACATATATAAATATTTTTTTTTCAAAAGAAAAGGGCAGAAATGGTGTTTATATATGTTTTGAAAATTTAATCTCCATTTGGCTGTGGGAAACTGATGTTTTTCCTTAGATAAATAGGAATAATATGTTATTACATGCATTTTTTTCAGGTTAGCATATAGTAGAAGAAGCTGTAGGGGTGAAACAGGTAATATTAGTGTGATGCACTTAAAGAAGAATCCTCACAAAACCAAAAAATATTAAAATAGCTCTTACTTTGAACATGAGTATATTCATTTAAAACAATGATCATCATTAAATACTTGTCAGCAAGTAACATTTTAAAATGAATACATGTAATAATAAACCTGTCACTACAGCTGCTTAGCTGTTTCTTCCCAAAATGGGCAGCCTGTACTTTTCAGGCAGACAAGGTATAACATGTATTGTGAGTGTGTTGTTGAAAGTGCAGATACTCTTTGCAGAGCGGTGGAGGCCAAATTGCTCTACTGGAAAGTGGCAGTTCCAGAATCTCCGTCTAGCTAGGAGACCACGGCAGTCAACTGTATCACTGCTTCAGTCCCTGAAACTGGCATCCCCTCCAAGTTTCCTGCTCAAACATTTCTCCCACAGATTCGGAGCAGGTAAAAAGAGTGGGCGCTGGGATTTTTCTGTCCAATGCAGAATTTCTTCAGGCAGAGAAGAGTGTATCCAGTCTGCATTGGTATGACAAGGTTGGCCTACGTGAGGCAGTAGGGTTCTTGTTCATATACCAGTGTTAGGCCTGCTATGTCTGAGAGCAGTTTTGTGTGTTTGCCATGGATGGGTAAGTAGACAGGAAGCAGGGCCGGAAATAAAAGGTCGCTCCTAGTTCTGGTGTCCTATGGAAGGAGAGAGGGGAGTAGCTTGTTCTCTTATTATTTCTGGAAGATCAAAGCGTTTGATCTCTAAAAGATTCTTCTGCGGAGGTTAAACGTGACACACTAGGATTAAAATAGCTAAAAAATAAATTGTCAAAAAATGTTACAAAAAAGAATCCATGCTTTGGGAGATGGATTGTGGTAGATTCCTACAAGATTGCAAATGACAAGGTGGCTGGTTCAAGGAAGGATTGATGGGTAGTGCTAGAAGGGCTAATGGTCTAAAGAGAGTAAAATTAAAAGGATGAAGATTTGAGAGTAGGAGGAGACCAGCACGCCCTTACTGACTGAGGGTGGTGTGGCTGTCGCAACCATTTTGATTCCAACACCATGTATNGATGGTCTAAAGAGAGTAACATTAAAAGGATGAAGATTTGAGAGTAAGAGGAGACCAGCACGCCCTTCTGACTGAGGGTGGTGTGGCTGTCACAACCATTTTGATTCCAACACCATGTATTTTATGTAAAACAGAGATGGAAGAGGGGTCTGCAGAGGAGCAAAAGAAGGATTGAGGAGTTGAGAGTGAAGCTGAAGAGTGCAGCTGGGTTGCTCAAGTGATGTCGAGATGCAGATTTTGTGGAAATGACCCCACATCTAAATCCCCGCCTTAGGCCATATGAGGGTCCCTGCTCTCTGGTGAGGAATGTGCCTCTTTGCAGCCATGTGGTGGCTTTGCCCCGGGGAAGCCGCTTGACTTGTGGCCGAGGCCTGGGCCTGGGAGGAGAGAAGCTGCTCCATCGAGCCAGCTGCGGCCCTGGCTCTGCTGTGGTGTCGCTCCTCGAGCGCCACATCCCGTGTGCCCTGTGCAACTGCTGTGAATTCTGACAAGAAGGGATGAACTGGACTCTGCAGCCGTCTAAACGTGGGTAGGTTATTAGGCTGCTCAGCTGTATCCTCGGCCTCTCAGTCTTTCTCCCTACTTTGCGTTGGTGCTGGTACCGCTCTGGCCTTGTGGAGCTCTGACTGCGGGAGCTGAGTTAGTGGACATCAAAACCCACCAAAAGAAAACATTAATTTTTAGTCACATCAGCTCTTTGAACTCGATCACAGGACTGTTAGCAGAAGGGGAGGGGAGAGTGCATAGGTGAGAGCAAGGCAGGCTTGGTTTATGCAGTTAGAGCTACAGCAGGAGTGTACATGGAGAGACACCAGTGGAAAAAGAGCCTTACAAAGGAGAAGAGCAGTTGGAGCACGATTTCACTGGGTGCTCCTAATCTAGAAGGAAGCGGAAGGGTCCCTCCTGGTGAGGGCTGCTCATGCATTGGACGGAATTTCCTCCGAACTTAGTGGGGAAGCGGGTTTTGTCTCGCACCTGTAACACTGGGTGTTTTGGGAAAGATGCCTTGGCTTGGGCATTTTCACAACTCTTCACTTGTTGGTTTGTTTTTGCTTTTCCGTTGGCCCATGTCGTGGAGCGGGGGGAAAGAGGTTTAATTCTGCAGGATTATTAAACTGTCATCTTTCACTGGCCCTTAACTCTGGACGCTATCCAAGGTTAAGATTACTGAGTATGTGGTTTATAGCAATGGGCATTGAGTAAAATTGCTTTGCCTTATTCATTTGCTTTGTTTTTGGAAAATGGGAAATGTAGCTTGCAATTTTAACGGAAGAATAGTTTACAGTCTGAATTAGAATTTAATGTGAAGTGGAGCTAAGCGCATTGCACTTCACTAATTGAATCTTCATGTAATTGTTGATAGCTAATAGCAAGTACAAGTGGTTATAGAAGATTTTTTTTGCAATAAAATATTTGTATTATGGATCAAACTGTATTTCTCATGTCCCTGAATCTTTTCTTTTGTTCTCTGGTCTTTAAAATTTCACATTACAGTTGCATGTGGCATACTTACAAAGACAGCTGCACTGTCACCAAGTAACGCTGTTTGCAAAATATTTAATCTGGCATTTCTAAAATGATGAAATTAAAGAAGAATAAAAGTACTGCAGTAGCAGAATCTATTTCCAGCTGCCTCTGCTCGGAGACAGCGTCACAGGCAGCCCAACCAACTGCTTCCAGGTTCATGCGCTGGCCAGCAGCGCAGAGGGAGGCTCAGGGGAGGGAGGAGGAAGGTGGGTGCGCGGTTCTGTATTGCTCAGCCCCTTACATCTTCAGAAACTTAAACTAAAAGCAGGTGCTCAGAAGTGCCCAAGGAAACTTGCCTCTAACACCAGGGCTGCGTAGTGTTAGGGTTTTCATAAAGAGTGTCTGTATGCTGTTTTTATGATGATGAAAAGTAGTATGAGAGCATAAAAAACTGTTGCCCAAGAGGTGCTGGATTCAAGGGCCTTTTGAATTACAAATCAGCTGAATGTTTTCAGTCTATCAATTAACTGAGTGCCAGGGCAGCAGGAGGGGATCAGATGGCACTGTATAGATTGTGTATAGGGTGTCACAAAAGACCAATACGTGAAAAGTTCATTCTGGTACAGTGCCTTGCACTGTGGCCTTGGGCAGTGCTCTAAAAGGCAGGAGTCTCTTTTATCAAGTCTATAGATTGAGGTGAGAGGAAGTGAGAGGATCGTAGAATCCTTAAGGTTGGAAGCGACCTCTAGAGATCATCTAGTCCAAGCCTCCTGCAGAGTCACCTAGAGCACGTGGCACAGGACTGCGTCCAAGCAGTTTTTGAACATCTCCAGAGAAGGAGACGACCTCTCTTCCAAAATAAGGATTCCAAAATAAGAGATATGGAGGAGGAAAACTAATATTGTATGCCTTGGTGAGGCATGTAGAAATTTACAAAGTGATGTATACATTACAAAAAAGTAATCTATACAGTGCCATCTGATCCCCTCCTGCTGCCAGCTCTGGTTAGCCCACACTAGGTCCAGTGGCGATGATGAGGAGACTGAGGTCAGGGAAGGCCATTCCTCTCCAGTTTCTCTTTTTGTGACTCAGCAGGTTTAAACAATGCAGTAGTTAGGTCTTGTGGTATGCAGAGGAGAGCACAGAGGTACAGTGGTAGTTTCTCTGCTCGAGGAATTGTGTAGTGGTGACGGGAATGGCGAGGAAGTTTGAGGTTTCATGGGGTGGCCTAGGCTTAAGCATACAGTGCTGGGTGTCACACAAATCGGTTTCGTGGCCATTGGTTTGAGGAACAAGGCAGCTCTGTCAGCACCCTCAGCAGGTGACTGCCCTGGCACAAGCAGCCAAAAGTGAGTAACAGTGATAAGACAGGAAATTGTGGAGAGTAAATAAATTCCCAGAATTGGGGGTTCCCCCGTTTGCACTAGCAGCCAGCACAGTGCTTGCTACTTCCAAGAAGTGGGGGGGCTGCCTCCCACTCCTGCCAGGGATGGTGTTAGGCCAGTGTGAAGCCTCTTGAGTCTTTACCCTCCGAATCCTTGTCCTTGTAGGAGCAGGTAGGGTATTCACACATCACAGACAAGGCCGTGTTGGTGCATATATTTATTTGTGCTCTATGTGCTAAAGGAGCACCGTTTAACTGATGGGACCTTTGCAAATGGTTCTCAGGGCTAGGGCCCTGTCTAAAGGAAATAGTAGCAATTGCTGTAGCTCTTCGGGGTGTAACCAACAACTCCTTTGAGGAAAGGAGCTTTTGTTTTAATTGGCTGATAAATGTTCAAACTGCATCATTTCCTCTCTTACTTATTCGAGATCTGGAGCCATTTACTCTGCCTTCAGTTCTGGACTTTGCCCATTTTTCATTTTGCCTTTTTTGTTTTTAGCAAATCTCTTGGCATGTCCATGCCTTATTTCTTGTCAGTCTTAAAAAGAGGATACTTTTGAACTCTCTCTTCAGGGAAAATTTCTTCGTTGTTGCCTCTGAAGTATCGGAAGATGTCTCCGATAGCTAAGTAAGCATTTCTGCTAAAAGCATCTTCTATAACTTGACTGAAAGGTAGATATGAAAGAGCCTTTTAAAGAAACAGTAAAGAAAAATATGTGGGTCACCTTTTGAACTGTGCCTGGGTGTGCTGCACTTTGGGCCAATTCACCAATATCCTGCCCAAACTGGGTATGTGGCTACGTTGTTTGTGGGAGCGGAGGCTGCTGAAGCACTCCACTGTGCCACCTCGTGGTAGGCCCTGCCTTGTACGACAAATTAATTTGAAACATGCTTCTCTTGACTTGAAACAAAGTGGGTTTCTTATTGTCACTTCTGACCTGACCTCACTCTTCTTGTAAAAACCCGTTTCCACTAAAAGCTTTTTACCACATCTATTCTTTGTTCCCACCCAGAAAATATGGACAGGAGGAAAATGATGGGCCATAACAGGCAATGAATCAGGCTTGAGTTTTTAATGCAGTACTGCTATAACAGAGTACTGCAGTAATAAAGAGTGGAAATCTGTGCTCTGTACAGAGTGTTTGTAGCAGGGCAGAGGGGATAGCAGGTTCTCAATCTGCAGCTCAGAGAGGGGACCCTTGCCCAGCATGTTGTCTCACTTCAGGAAAGATCTTGGGGGTATTTTTTAAAACTGACGGGGAGAATAGAGTGATGAGAAAAGGAAATGCAGGCGCTGTAAAAAGGAAGAGGATCTAGCCTTTTTCTGGTAGACTTTTCTTGCCCCAGATGAGATGGGGCAGAGCGTAACTGCGCTTATGTAGTCCCTCATGCAGGCAGGCAAAGGCACTCTTTGCCCTGTGGAGCTTGTATGCGCCTTGGGCAGTGGAAAGTTGTGCTGACACAGTCAGCACCTTCCCTTATCCCTGAGGGTCTGCCCTCGGGCAGCGGGTGCGTGTATCACTAGCCCCACAGACACCGACAGTTTGGGCAGGTCTGTATAAATATGTGCAGCTTGTCTCACTTTGGCCCAGGAAGGGAGAAATTTGAGTATTGCAGTGTGTGAGTGCTAAGAAGTGAAAGGGCATCACGCATTCCCAAAGGGTCTTCCCAAGCTGGGTAGCTGCTGTAGTGTGGGTGGATGCATAAAGTGGGCTTTGGAACAAGAGTGAGTCGGGTTTGTCACTGCTTTTGTCATTGGTGACACTTTTAAAGTAGCCACGACCAAATGATCAGAGTCACATTCAACCTTGGACAACTTGGAGCGGTTCCTGGTGCCGTGAGCCCTCAGGTCGGTGCTGAGCTGAGCTGTTTGGCTCATGCTGATGCTCTGCAGAGATGCCCATGGCATTGCCAAATGACACAGTTTCAGCGGTGGTGTGCTTGTGCTGCGCCTCCGCTAATTAACCTCCAAAAAGACCTCCAGGATATGAGCCAGCCTCTTTGCACAGAAGCCTCCGTGTTTTCAACACAGACACTCTCTCAAAACCAAGCCTAAAACCTCTGACGCAGCACTGGAAAGTGCCTTTTATCTAATCGAACTCTGGCCACTCCAGGATGGAGGCATTTGCAAAACGGGGCATGCAGCACAGGAAATGAACAGTCAATCCTGTGGGGATGGAAAGAGCCTCCATGGTCTAACGTATATTGATTTGTCCATATTTTAACAAAACAAAAAGTATTAGTATTGCTGCTTTGCCTCACAAGTATCTGCACTCCATTAGTATGTATACATTAGCTATTGAGCCAGTAGTAGTAATGAAAAGCTTATGATAGAAATCATGGAAACTTAAACAGGAGAAAAAAAAGGATAATAAGTTATATAGGATAGCTAAGGTGTTTATAAAGAAAGAAGGGGACTGTCTTCTGAACTACAAGAAATTTTTGAAATGTTGGATACCCAAGTAGGAAAGCCTGTCGCAAATGCTGCTTCCTTCAAGCAAATTGTAATGGAATGAACCAAAGTTGGAGATGACAGAACGGCACATGTTTGGGGAGAGAAACTTATGTTGGAAGGAAGGGACCAAGGAATGTATTTTAAGATGTGAAACTGCTATATTTGATTTAGAAAGTACTAGTTTTTCTTTGGATTTCTGTGGCAACAAGAAAAGGTTTGGCTAATCCGTAACTGTGCTCATATCTTGGCACAGGGACGGTTCACAACGTGTGTCCTCATGAATGGAGTGAACATCCCGTTCCCAACTTCCCCAGCGCTTCCTGGGAAGTGTTGGCATTGCTTCGTTTTGTTTTGTTTCCTTACAGAACTGTGTACTGTCACTGTTTACAGAGTTCTTTGGTCCTAGGCTTTTTAAAAAGAGTAGTGAGTTGTAAAGGAATTGTTTTAATTTGCTTGTGAATTTGAAACCACTTTCAAAGTAGATTAGGTGGCTTAAGTTGATGTGGCCTCTTGGCAAAGGAGGTAATTAGGCTCAAAGTGTGTTTCTCTAGTGATCTTTCCAAGACTGACTAAGAGATACTTGTGCTGCATTAGCTTGGTGGAGTCCTGTTAACAGCTCTGAGTGCTGAAATGGGCAGTAAGACTAGAAGTTGACAATAAATCACAAAATGCATCTGTGTATTTATGTTTTGTTGATATACTCCCTGTGGATCTGTATTCACATGAATCTTATTTACTAGAGCAAATTATATAATCTGGTAAATAGATGATGACCTTGTAGGCCATCACTCTTGGCAGAAATAACTTGCAGGGAATGTTTTTGATACATATTTGCAAATTAATTTTCAAATTTTAACTTGTCTCACTTATGTTGTGAGTAGTTTGCAAAGAAGTATGGAATTTTAAGGTTACAAAAACATAAAGAAATTGTTAATCCTGGTATTTGTGTGTGGGTAGGAGTCATTTGGCATTCAGATGGTGACCCCATTTTGTGCAAGAGCCCCAGCCGGGTTGCGTAGCGGGTAGTGTTTGTCTGCGTGCGCCTACTTCCTTCCTCCTCCCTAGCACTCTGGTCGCCTACAGACCTCCTGGCTGGCAAATGCGGGTAAAAGCGGGAATGCAGCTCTCGGTCTCCCTACTCAGCATGTGCTTGTCTTCGGATGTGATATTTGTACTTTTATTAGGGATTGAGTACTGCTGGTGACTGAGCAAACTGGTCACGGAGGAGCAGGCTCACGGTTTGCTGAGCATGTGAACATTTTCTTATCTGTAGGTCATGCAGGTTATAGACTTGCCCAGCTAATGTTTTGAGCGCCTTCTGAGTGAGGGGTGGTTATGTGTAGAGCTGCTACTGGACAGGGATCTGTTCTACGGAGTTGCTGTTTTTTAAAATGACTTTGACTAAGACACCTATTTGTTGTGTCCTTCATGTTCCTCCAGTGCTAAACAGGCGTGGTGGTGGTCTCCTGTGTGAAATGATTGAGAGCTGCTAGAGGGGAGCTAGAGGTTACTTTTTGCTTTTTATTAGCTTTATGTATATATATATATAAAGTAAAAGCACCAGGAAATCTGGAATGTAGCTATTCATAATATCTAGCAGTGCTTGCTACTTTCGAAAGCCCTAGCCAGCTGTGCAATTAAGCACAAGTTGTCACTGTCCACATTATAGGAATGCACAGAGACCTGGGATTTCCTTCCCGTAATTAACTCGGTACTTAAAAGTGGGCTTGAACTGTGAGAGTGGAAACGAGTCCTTGTGTGCGCGTGGTCCCAGCACCGCATAGCACTGGTGTGTGTTTGAGACACTGCTTTGCATGGCCCACAGCCTGTGTTCTGTTGCTTGTGCAGGTAATAGTGACCGAGCAGACGCCCCTTCCCAGAGGAACGGGTGAGCAATGAGTACCCGAGTGCTGTCGTTGCTGGTTTATGCGCTGGACCTTATGGAGACGAAGCGCGCTGCAAACTGTTAGTCTTTCTGTGCTTATCAAACTTGTCTGTGGTCACCCTGGGGAAGAGGCTCCTGCCTTGCTAAACGTGAACAAGCAGGGTAACCTTAACATGCAGGGGTTGCGCAAAATTTTGATAGGATTAAAGAGAGATGAGGGAGTAGCAGGCTGAAGCGGATCCTGTCACTGACCAGGATACATATTCATGTTCTGTAGTGGCTGAAAGTGTGATAAACACCAGCCCTGCTCCTGGTCAAGGCTCACGTGGTTAAGAGAGAATCTTGCCCCACAGTTGTCGAGGCGGAAGGTTCACTGTGGAGCAACAGTTGGCCTTGTCTTCAATAAACTTTACATAAAAGTCACACTCCTCTTTGGCTATGGCATACTCGGTGGTGAAATCTGTAGAGATTTAATTTTATTGGGTTAGAGAGCTCAGGCTTTTTGTACAATTTTATTACTCTGCTGGATGCACGGGGATATCATCTTGCAGTTGCTCTTTCCTGTGTGTGTGTTTCTTCTCAAGGCATGCAGGTACTTGACCCATGTGGGTTTTAGCAAGACATTGCTTGGGGAGGCTCGGTGTGTCTGGCACACGGCGATGCCCTCACCTGTGCTCTGCTGCAACAGCCTTTCCCACCATAATCGTGTGACAGCCCGAGTGAGCCCTGCCGTATGCTCATGAGGTAGCTGGAATCTATAAATGCAGGCGCATGTTGTACAACAGGCTCATGGTCTGATTTTGCTGTAGCCAGCTGTCCTGCTGCAGGGGTAAATACAAGAGTACTGATCTGATAATAGGTAAATGTGGGGAATCTTGCCTCATCTTCCTGGCCCTGTGCTTGCCCAAGCCACAGCCACAGCTGATTTGTGAACGCGGTGATGGATGAGGGCAGCTCTGTTCCTTGCCCTGAGAGGAGTTATGGTGAACCTTTATTTTAGGCAAGCCACAGAACCAAATGCGGGGGTGGTGGGGCCTAGAGGCAGAGTTCCTTTCCCAGGCTCCTTCTCCTGCTGCTTGGGGAATATATTTTGTGTTAACCTACTCATCTGAAGATGAACACACATCCAGCAGAACAGGATTTAGGAGATCCCGGGCCTGTGAGAAGCTCTGCGCTTGCTAGGGTGTTTCGATCCAGCTGTTTCATTTATAGGTTGGTTTCAGGTTTCTGTCTGCAAAAAATTTGGCCAACATACTAACTAATTGTGGGGGCAGGTAAAGCAGAAGCAGCACTGTTGTTTTGCTAAGTGATTCATTGCGTTTTGCAAAGCTTAAGGTCTGTGAGTGGGACGAGCTACTGGGAATGGAAGCATGACTTCTATACAGCATTGTATTTGGATTGGCAAAAACTTCTGCAGTGTTTTGGTTTTACTGTGTTTGCTCCTCAGGGTCACTGTTCTCACTAAATATAATCACGTTTTTTTTTCTATCATCCCTGCCAGAGAAGAAATTCTGTCCTGTTGATACCAATGAGAAATCTTGCACCGTTACTCTAGAAACATGCTGAGTTTATCCAAAAGGAAATATTTGTTCATATTCTCATATATTGCTAATGATATCCTGTTTACCTTGCATATTTTTGTTCCACTAAACTATATACACTGTGTTCCTGCTTGAACTTTTTATCCTTCCTGCTCTTTAAAGTGTCATGAAGAGTGCTCTTAAATTCTCATGAAAGACTGCTTAAGTAAATAACTCCTACTTAGATGGCATTACAAATACTACACTACCAGTTTACATAGTTTACATGCTACAGCAGTCTATTCGCCCTGCCTTACTAGATGAGGGTTATTTTCTTCAGTGTACATGGCAAGAGTCCAACTGACAGCAGAAGGAATTGACTGTAGCCTTCCTGGAGGCTCTTTCCCTCTGGTATCAAGATGCAGCAGAGTCCTAGGATTTTTCCTTGAGGGGAATCTTTAATACCATTCCTCATACACAAAATATGTCTTACCAGTTGTGCTTTCTTTTTTTAACAGGTATTGGCATCATGTCGGGCATTTCTTCTAACATCTCGGATCCCCACCAAGGTAAAGCTGCTGTATTTTCTGAACTGTTCAGTATTTTTAGATATAAATGTCAGCTGCTTAATCTTTGTCTTGTTTTGGCTATGTTTGTGTACATCTGTGTATGTCTGTTTAAAAGAACGTGTCTGTTTTAAAAAGAAAAAAAGGGAAAAAAAGGAAAAAAAAAAAAGTAATGGTGTTGAATTTGTTAGAATGGAATTTACACTGATGTCTGTCCTAAAAGGATTTGTCAGTTTAGATAAACCATCCTGGAAAAATCTTAACTTCTGGAAATGCATCTGGATGGAGATTTGCATAGTAAAGAGTTAACTTGAATAACTGCAATATGAGCTTGATGACCTTGGTAGTGGGGCAATTTGTGCACAAACAAACAGAAGGCATTACTCTCTTGTAGCATTTAGTTGCAAATAAGAATATATTTGGAGACGGAAATTGAGACTTTTACTGTATTTGAATGATATTTCTTTCTGTGGACATTGCTGTTCATTGTGAAAAGCATCTTGCCAACATGCCTTATCCCTGTCAGTGAATTATTTCTTCTGTTCCTGGGCCAATTTGTAGTGATTGTTGTAGCAGGGAATGAATTCCTGTGTGAGCAAAAATGAGTGACTGGGAGGATGCTCTCTTGTCCAGCTTGGGACCAGTGAATGTACGTTCGGCATTTGTCCATGTTCTATTTTGTTGCATTTCTTTTACAAATGTGTGTGTGTGTGTGTGTGGAGTGTATACATGCTTCATAGAAAAATAAGATGGAAAGATTAATGCAAGATTTTCTGTTCTGGATGCCTCACCTATATAATTTGAAGGTTTTGTTTGATGGAAGAGGTAATTCTGCTTTTAATTTCTGTCAAAGCTTAATACCCTCCACTCGTCAGCCTGTCCCCGCTGTCTACGTATCTTAGCGGTTTGTCTGGTGCCCCTTGGACCAGTGCAGTTTAAAGCCCCTTTTGAGATAGTTTGGTGACTGGTTACATGAAAACGTCGAGCTAGCTGAGGAACAACTTGAACATGCTGTGAGGGTGACAGAGCCCTGGAACAGGCTGCCCAGAGAGGCTGTGGAGTCTCCTTCTCTGGAGATCTTCCAAACCCACTTGGATGCCACCCTGTGCCATAAGTGTCCCTGATTGAACAAGGGGGTTGGACTAGATGATCTCTAGAGGTCCCTTCCAACCTCAACCAGTCTGTGATTCTGTTTAATGTGCAGTGAGGGTATGATGGGTGCATGTTGATGGTGACCTCCTTAGGCAATCAGGAGCAAAGATACTATAATTCGTTAGAGAGCTCTTGATGACAAGGAGTTGCTGTTAACCAAGGAGTAAATGTAATACTAGCTGAAAATCACTCTTCCCTCTACAAAATTTATTTTGTTAAATGGATTCACTTAGTTGGGGAACTTGTTTCTATTTCCTTTGTAATCTAGAAGGTAGGCTTTACTAACAAAGCTCTGACTTTAGTCAAACAGAAGAAAGGTGATCAGAAGAAAGTCCTTTTGCATATGATTTATATCAAAATGAAGCTTTGCCGTCATTAGGATGATTAAAAAATGCCTTTCTTTGGTAGCAGAAAGATTAACGAAACTTGCTGATTTTTCTAAAGACTGTCATATTTTCCAAATCTGCCTGGAAGCTTTCTGATCCTGCAAACCTCAATTTAACTAGCATGCAGTAACTTCTGGGGAGACTGCAGAAAAAAGCTTCTTTAAGCTTCAGGGAACTCTCACAAAATCCCATATACCCAGAGTTCACCAGTTTTGATGGCTGTTGTTGCTGTGTCTGATTCACCTTTCCTTGAACGGTGCTGCTGAGATGTGTCTAGTAAACAAGGATGAAAGTTAAACGGGATGAAAGCAGGATTAAATATCACATCTACTTGCGCGATTTCCTTGGAGCAAGGATCTTACAAGCAGTGTCCACCTCTTAACTTTACAAAGAGGATCAGTCCGTTAATTTCCACTGAACTGGATGTGTTTTACAGCTTCACTAAGGCTACTTACTCCTTTCCTAGGAAAGGAATTGCAGTATTTAAACATACTAATTCTGCTGTCTGTGTAAAGCTTAGTTACAACATTAGTAAATGCCATCAGTAGCTATGACATCAACCTGCAGAAAAGAGTATGATGTAGATGTGGAGACATAATTTCGGTCTGTAAACTCACTTCTGGTGCTGGCTTTTAGTAAACTTTAATTGACCAAATAAAAGAATGAAAACTGTGAAATTAACTGACTGCTAACTACAGGATCTCTGAAAGAATGACACTTATAGACTCTTAAAAGGATTTTTTTGTTGTTTGAAATAGTTTTAGGTAATAAACAAGACTAAATATTTTAAAAGCCTGTAAAGAAATTATTTCACAATTTCGGAAGAGGAGTGTGTTCTGTAGGTTTGTTCCACAAGGACTATGAATCTTTTGAAAGTGGAAGAATGAATTGAATCTTAATTATAGGCATGCTGTCACATTTAATGATATTTGTGAATTCTAGTCAGAATTTTTGCAGGATGAGTTCTTGAATTTGGTTCTTGCGGGATGCCGGACACGACTCCTGAAGGCTTCAGTATGAGTCAAGCAGAAAATCGCTTTATTCTGTGTTACAGCGCTCTATATATCTAGTACACTTCCGCAAGCTCTTTAGCCACACATATGGTTACATGCTACTGTCCATGCATCTTCTGCTGCACTTGGTTGGTTGTGGATAATGGGCATGCATTCACACCATTGGTTTGTGCACAAGTCCTTCTTTCACACTGACAAGCTTGATTACAGCTCCGTCTCGTCCAACTTTGTCATGCTTGCAGTTCAGGGACTTTCCAGGATCACATTCCTTCAGGTCAGGGAGTATCCACTATCTTCTTTAGTTCAGCTCTTCGTAGTCACTTCCCATCGGAAAGCCTCCGTCCCTTAGGTATGTTCCCACAGGTTCTAGTAAACTGGTAAGCTATGACAAACTTTACTGAGGAGTTAGGTACTTTGATTACATTAAACATATATGTTGGCACATACAAAGACATTATTAATGTACAGCATTCAATCTGGTAGGTAAATAATTTCAAAAATATGAAAGATTTAAATCATAGTTCCACAGACGATTCCAGGTAGGCTTTTACAACCTTTGTAAATAGATATCCTTGGGAAGGAAATTGTGTTTGTGTTCTGAAAAGTGCAGCTGTAGTTCAGTATCCTTTTTTAAGAAAAAAAAAGGTTGTCACATGGTAGGAATAGAATAAGTGCAATAGAAGCACTTTGATCATGAAGGGTAAGATAAAGTGCAGATGATTTTTTTTAATGCAATTAAAAAATTTTTTTACAGTTGCAACTGTATTAATGTTAAATAAAAGGAAATCGCCATGCCATTTTATTTCTTCACAAACTTTTAGACATGCTACTACAGTCTTGAGCATTTTATATATGTAGATGGGTGGGTTGTATGTCCCTTTTTGTTTCTATACAGAAAAAGTTTTCACTTCTGGGATCAATGTTATTCATAAAAGATTAATAAGGGATGCTATAAATAGTCTTACTAAGAGTTATTCACTCGCAAGAGTACACACCAATAGGGTGTTGAATAGGCAATTACAATTTTTATTCTGAAATTTTTGTTTTAAGGTGATGTGCTTATAGCTGTCAGTAAAATAGTCAATTAGATATTCTCACAGCCCCTAATAACTATGTGAGCCCATAATAAGCAACATGCATGCCTCATTTTGGTACAAAATATGAGCAGATATAGAATATTAACAAATACTTGATATATGCTATAGAAACTCATGTAAAATAATGATCCTTTTATTCAAGGTTTTTTGTATTAACTATATTGAAATATGCCAGTGCTTTTTAAAATAGGAAAGTATTTCTTACTAATGTGGCCTTTTCTTTTTTAATTATAGCTAGAACTAACTTTCAGCTACTTGGAAATCCAAGGAATAACTTCCAGTAAACCGGGTCAGGTGAGTGTTTTCAGTCTTTTATGAAACTTGTCTTATGGCACACGGATAGATTTTACCAGTGATATTCTAGTTAAAAGGTACCTGTTTACTCTTTACTAAATGTGTGCCACTCAAGGAGAAGGTAATATACTAGCAAAGAAGGGAAACATCCCCATCCAGAGAGCAGACTGCACATTTGAATTGTTGCTTTGACAGTGCTTTTAAAAGCTAAAATAATGGTAAAAATTGTAAAGGATCCATCTTAAGAATGAGTGTGGACGGGATTAGGATGATAAATGCAGCTTTTTCGTAACCCAGTTGGAATGAAACTAAAATGCTGCAGGTTTTCATCAGTCACATTAATGTGGACATTTTTCTCAGAAATGAAAAACCATTGGTAATGGTTATGTAATACAAACCATGCCAGTTTCAATCTCTTTAGTGGTGTAAGCCTTTTGTGGTGAAGCCAAATGCTCCTGCTTACCTTGCAGACAGAAGTTGTTTCCTTTCACTTCTTGCTGCTGTTGTTCCTGCTTTAAAAAAAAAAAAGAAAGAAAAAAGGGAGAGTGAGGGGAAAGTGATGTGCCAAAAGGTGAATGTCAAGGAGAAGATGATGAAAAGAAGAATATCTTTTATACGTTGTTCATTCATAAAAGATGAACATGTTGACAAGATTTGATAGGCCAATTGTATCAAAGTCTTCATGTGTTTCATGTGTGTTTTTAAGAGATTTATAGAAATAGGAGCATCTGTCAGTGTAATTTGAATTCTCTAAAGCTCTCCTTGTGTTTAACATGTCATCTGTTTAACCCAGCTTTTGAAGCTTTCCATTAAGGAAAAAAAGCTCCAGTCGTCCTCTTTAATGGGGAGACATTCAGTAGACGGTGTGCGGTTTTGTGGCCTTGTTCATTTAAGGCACTAAAATACCATGGTAGCTAAGAGTAATTATTCCTATAGGGACAGGCAGAAATTGTTACCAGGGCTTAAATGATATTGCTAATTTTCAGCAACACCATTTAGCATACCATTTTCTAAGGTATTTTTGTAAGGCTTTGTTTTTTTACGTTCACCTGTGCCTTAAACATGCAAGTGTTATAGCTGCCTGCCGGTGGAGTCCGCAGTAACTCCTTGGGGCAACAGGTCTTGTTGCAGCAGCGTGCGCATCTGTGGCACTCCATGGACTTGGGCCAGGCACACCACAAAAAACATGATAAGATAAATCAACACACAGACAGGCAAAAGAACATGAGGGAAAGGTGCAGCAGTGCTAGTGATAATCAAAATCGGCAGCGACTTGGCCACTTGTTCATCCTGGGAGAATGAATAGCCGCAGGTGCTAGAAGTCGTGGAAGAGGTGGGAAAGCATGAAGTGGTGGGAACGTGAAGTTACTGTGTGTGCTCTGGAGATAATACAGTCACTGGGTTTGTCTGGTGATAACCCTAGACATAATTGTCTAAAAGAGTTCCAGGAGACAGGTTAAACAAAAACCAAGCTTCTGTGGCATGCTGGAGTATCTGTGGAGACCTGCCTTGGCTCCAAATGCTTGCAGTGTAAGAGACTGGTGACAAGCGGGTTCCATTTTCTTCATTTCACTGAAGCAAACATCTTTGCATCAAAATGACCCAACTGCAGGGCAGTAATGTTAACTGACTTGCTGCATCAGCCAAACTAAGGCATCATATTATCTTAATGATTTCTCTAAATGGCATGGAGCAAGGTATTAATGAGTAACATAGTGCTGCCAGTGTGCAAAGCCTTCTGCCAGCATTCAAAGCAGCAGCACCCAATTTAAATGAAGGGTACCTGATTCTCCTGCCCCCTTTCTCTCCCCATTTTGTGCAGCTGATCATGGAAACAGAGAAATGCACCATTACCATGAAGTTGGCGACCTCCGAGGATGTGAACGAAGTGCTGGCACATATTGGAACCTGCCTCAGGAAGATATTCCCAGGGCTCTCGCCAGTGTAAGTAGCTTTTAGGGCACTTGAGGCAAGAACAGATTGTGTCAAAAGAGTGAAGAACCACCCCATATGGTCTGTTGGTCCCCCACCTTACAGCAGAAACGCAGAGAGGATGTCAAGTGCCTTAAGGCAAGTACTAAATTTTCATCCAGACCCTTGGAAGTATATGGTAGAATGATGAAGCAACACAGAGCTAGGGTGGGCTGTGATGTGTGGTCAAAAGCACTTTCATTTTGACTGGTGAGGATTTGGAGTTTTAAGTTTTCTTTTTGCTCTACTGTCTCTCCAACCTCAGATATAGCTGTGATTCTACCTGTTTGCTTATCTCCTTTTCCTATAAGCAGCTCTGATGTTCAGTATTTTTGTTTTGTTCTTTTTCTTTTCAGAGTAGTCAAATATGATTTGGAAGTGGAGGGAAAAATTGTGGTTATTTTCACATTTTGTGAAATTTTATATAATTCACATGACTGAGTCTGGTGCTTCAAAACTGAGCCCTAGGCCTTCTGTTATATACGTTCAATAGAATAAGGGGCTCCCTGGATCATATGTTTGCTTTTCTAGCCTTTTTTTTTTTCCTGCTGCTTCAGTTTTGCATTGTTCTTACCTTTGTTTTCTCTTGACTGTGTTATCATTAGCTTCAGAATTTCATCATCTTGCAGCAGTTTTTAGTAGTTTTTTTCATTTTAATTTCCTCCTCTTCTCTAGCTGTGCTGCATCTTCATTGCTACCTCCCAGATAATGCAGCTGTATTACTACTCTCTCTCATTTTTTTGCTTGTTTTTTGTTTCGTTTAATTTTAAAGAGAATGGATCATACAATTTTCCAAGTGAACTTTTTAAAAAGACATTCGATGTGAACAGTTTTAGTAGATATATGTGTTTTATTTTGTGTGACTATCTTTATTATTCACCTGCAGGTGCAATGGGAAATCAAATTCATAACTCCAGCTGACAGTTTTGTTTTTTATTTCTTGGAGGTTTTTTTGTGATGGTATTATTAAATGGAATGATGGAGATGAAAATCTTTGATAAAGAAAGTGTAGAAGTGAATACTTATGAACTGGAGTAGCCATAAAACTAATGATGAGAGAAATGCAGGCAAAAGGGTGAAGAGGGCTGCAAAGCTGTGCATGTTTATCTCAGCATCTGTGATTGCCTTGTCAACCTGTTTGTTTTTGGGTTTTTTTTTAGAGTTTTCTTGAGAACATTGCTGGAGAATTTTGTGTGGCTGTGTGGAGTGCTTAGTTCCAAGAAAAGAAAATTGATTTTTTTTCTTACTCTGCTGTCATATGGGACAGCTCTCTAAAATGAACATTATGCTGCTGTGAGACCAGAACAGGCAAGAAAGGGGAAAAAGATTTTTGCTGTTAACATTGCTTCTTTATTCTTTCCCCCTGTTGCATGGAATTCTGAAAGCTTTGAGGCTCTCTTGTCATTCAGAAGAACATTTGGTTTTTGTTTCCTAAAAGGCAGAAGAAGGGCTTGTGTGTTAGTCTGGAGTCTGAGGAACACTATTGCACTACAGAGTTTAGAATTCGGTATCTAAATTGCAGCCTAGAGGCCACTCAGCCTCCTCTGTAGCCCTTTCACTTCATAAAAGCACTGTACAAACTGCAGCTATTTCAGCATAGCACATAAGCAGTAATACTGTGTGTGTCTCCTGTTTTGGGCATCCTCGCGTTAATCAAGCTCTACAGGTCTACTTAGTCTGGGCAATCTTGTAGAAAAGGGCTTACTCCAAGAGTCACAGGCTTCATCACTGCTGCATCACAGTGTGTTTGACTTCCAGGCAGGGAATCAAATTGTACTAAAGATGGTAATTCTTCCTATACATATCATTAAAATTATATAAAATTATATGTGAAATAAAGATCCATGAGTGCATATAATTGCCCAGGTTTAAAAATATTTTTAAAGCCATGAATGATGTTTTTCCTTTTGCATCCAGGAGGATTCTGAAAAAAGTAAATATGGAGCCTTCAGAAAGATTGGCTAATCTCCAAGCCCTGTGGGACAGTCAGATGGTGGCAGAACTTGGACCTTGTGGTGAGAATGAATTTAAAGACTCAAATATAAAAAGGTTGAAATTGCAGTGTCAGGAAGTTGAATTCTATTTCTGTCAGAAGCTTGAAAAGGTGTAATTAGTTTAAAGGTGTAATTAGGATACAGTAGACTTCTGATTGGTGGGTGAATGCACTATTTTAAAATTTTTTGCAACCTGCTGGCTATTGCAGAAGTCAGATAGCCTCAGTCTGTTGCAGTTTCTTTCAGCAGCACAATGGACACCATTCTGAGAGAAAAAGAGAGTGAGTTTTGAAAGACGCGGGGTGTTTCTTTAAATGAAAGTATTGAGGTACATCTTTAGATATCCACTTATTTGTTTTACTATTATGTTCAATGCTCCCTTGTGTTGTTTGCAGGAGGCTTTTCACAGATGTACGCATGTGTTTGTGACTGGCTTGGGTTTCCCTATAGAGAAGAAGTACAGTGGGTAAGTACATGTTTTGTGCTGGAGCTCTTTTTCTGTAGATGTACAAAGGAAAAAAGAGAAGGTAAATTGCAATGCTTGAGGAAAAAAAAAAAAAGCAGTTCTATAAAGATGTATTTTTGATGTACTTTTAACAGGATGTTGATACAATTTATCTGACACAAGATACCAGGGAGCTGAATTTGCAAGACTTCAGCCATCTTGACCACAGGTAAACAACATGCAGGAAGCATGCCAGTACTTGGGAAACCTGCCATGTTTTATAATCCCTTTTTCCAGGAGGATTTGTCTGTCCTGTGTAAGGTGTTACCTGAAAGTCTGAAAGGACCTCTGAAATGACCAGCTATATCACTTTGTGTTTCTAGCACAGAGCTGTTGTGTTTGCACAAAAATCTCATAGAGACCATGTTACACTGAAAGGACTTGAGAAGATGAATTTACATCCAGTAGTTAAAGCAAAATACTGTGTTATGCTATGTTTATTTCTGCAGAATCTTTTTCTGCTGGTGTATTTGGTAAAATAAATGACTTTATTTAGAAAGTCAGTAGAAGACTTAAGTTGTTCATCTGAATCCCAGGAACCAGTTTCTCCTTTTATAATAGATGCCAAGAGAAAGGTTTGCCTCTAGAAAAAAAAGCTGATTCAAAGTAGTTTCACTATGAGATGCTGAAACTTAGCTAGGCATGTATTGAGTTTACCAAATTCAACTGGCTGAGAAAATTGGATTCTAAGAAAGCTCAATCTGAACTCATTTAAGTATGATGAAATGAGAAGGAATCTAAATTTATCATTATACAAGAAAAATGACAAATCTAAAAAGCTTTAAATAAGACATAGAAAGCAGCTGTTTCTGTGGGAAAGCACAATTAAAGAATTAAGAGTTTTTTCAGAAGTTTTCTGTTAAAATGATTATAATAGAAGGACTAAACTCTAGGGTAGGTAGATGAGTGTATTTCAGCACAGCAGTCTCTGCAGCTTTAAGCTTGCTGTGTGTTAACTAGCACAAAAAAATTCCACTTGCATATTTATTTGGCTTCTGCAGTGGATTTGCACAGTCCATGCTCAGTTCCATGCTGCTGAAGTGAACTTACTGAGATGTTTGTACCTGTGATAGCTACTTAGGCAGTAATGGGAACAAGTGTACAAGGCTGCAGCTGCTTGCATGACCTGTGTATCTGAAGACTAAATGGACTGCTAAGACTTGCTGAGAAAGATTGGGAAACATGTACTATTCAGCAGAGGCAAATGTGGGTAAAGAATCTAAAAACACTTAAAACGTATTGCACAGTGGAATTGCTGAGAAGTACATAGGACCTTTTTTGAGGTGACCTGGATACCCAGCATCAATAGAAATTAAGTGTTTGAACAATTTATAAGAAGTTAAAATATCACTTATTAGTGAGCAGCAGATGAGAGAAACACTTTAAATATTCATTGTTTATCAGGTGAGCTGTATTTAGGCAAATGGAATAGTAATTTGTTGTTTCACAGAAGATTTTCATTAAAATTTGTATCGCAAAATTGACATCACTGAGGAAGAATATTTGTGTTGCTAGTAACAGTTTACTGAATGTCTGATGACTGTATTAAGTCCAAAGATTGAAAACAGTTTTAGAGACATTTACATGCCTGGAATCCATTTTGTGATGACAGTTTGTGAATACCATCACAGAGATGAACAGAGAAAAAGGCTTTGAATTGAAATTTTCAAGAGAGCTATAAAATTTTTTAAGAAGCCAAAACCTTAAGTTATTCATTGAAAATGCAAATTAGGATCCAAGATCCCAATCAGTTGAAAAATACATGCAAGTATTTTGCACAGTGAGAGCTCTAAATTAAGAATAATAACAGTATGCCAAAGCATTCTGGTTTTGGAGAGACTGTTGTGTGTCCTGTCCATGTTATTTGGGGGATTACTGAAGCATCTCTATACTTTATGTTGTGGAGCAGCTCAGAAAAGAGGTATGGAGGATCAATCCTCTATGTACAGAGGCTGTGTATTTCAAAAATAACAATTTGTATTTTTCCTAGTGAAGCATTTCTGCTAGAGGTCAACATAAGATGACATGAATTATAGATGAAGCTTTAAGTTCCCAGAGTGTCTGACACTTAAAGTGCATAGCATGGCTTGCCACATGGGAAAATTACTTCCGAGGTTTTATTTGAAGTTATGTTGTGCTGTGAACCATGTAATTGTTTAACAACAACAAAAAAGGCCCAAAGTGAAGAGGGTTTATTTAACTCAAGAGCACAATATTAATCTGAGTAGCAAATGTTTTAGCACTTTTGGACTCTCAAAAAATAAAATGACAGAACAGTGTCATTTTTCTTTCTTTCCCCCCACACCCTCAATGTTTAGATTTATTGCCACAGGCAAAAAAAAATACACTGGGAGATAGTGTTCCTGAAAAAAACCTGAAGGCGCTGCAAAAGCTTGCATGCTGTGGAAGCTTGGAGAGATTTTCTGCATTCCAGAAGAACAGAATCTGTTTTCATTTTAAGATGGCACAGTGTTGTTCTTCTGTAAATCTGTCTTTATTCTGATGGTAGCTGGGCAAACAAGACAGTAAATAAATGTAAGCAACTCTGTATAACCTGAAGAAAGTTATGAGAAGGCCCTGCTTTTAGAAATGGTTGTTAGGATTTTTTTTTCTTATTTTATTGCAAAAGAATTGACACTGTGGTTATTACCACAACTATAATTTAAAAAAAAAAATGAATAAAGTGGTAGAGCACTTTGGAAAGAGAAGCACAAGAATAAATGTAATGTGGGCAGGCAGCTGGAAGCAAGAGAGTAGAGAGAAATTCCAGGAGGACCCTACACTGGTCAGAAGCACCTGCAAAAACTAAAAAACCTGATAAAACTCTTATCGTGTTTCTCTTCCAAATGGAGTGGTGATTAAAAAGAAGTTGAATCTAATAGAGCAGCATTTTGGGACACCACAGGCTGGGTTCCCGCTACCGTGGCCTGAGGGAGGCGGGGAGCGTGCGCATGTGCAGACTTATCCCTCGGGGCGTTAGCGGTGCCTGTCTCAAGTTGGCACAAACAGACCTTGGATAAGGTGGAAGACTAAGCTATTGTAGAGAGGAGAACTCACAAGGCAGCAGGGCTGGTTTGTTGAAAATAAACCCATGGGGGTAATACCTCTGCTTTTCTGGTGTTTTTTATCCCCTGACCTTCCACTCAGCCAATGCTCCTTTCCAGTTGAGGAGTGAGGAGGTGGGAGCGGAGACCTGGTGGGTGGAAGTGAATCTGCCCCGGCCGTGAAGCTGGTGAAATTTGTCAGCCTTTATGAGGAGGAGCTCGGCGCGAGGCTGCGCCTCGGGAGTTTCAGCCTCGCCGGGCACCACACGCCAGCTCCTCTGCAGGACCGTGGAGACACCCCTGTTTGCATGGGCCTCCCAGCTGACACCTAGAACCACAGAATCACCAGGATGGTTAAGGTTGGAAGGGACCTCTAGAGACCGTCTAGTCCAAGCCCCCTGCACACGGAGGGTCACCTAGAGCACGAGGCACAGGGCTGCATCCAAGCGGGTCTTGAAGATCTCCAGAGAAGGAGACTCCACAGCCTCTCTGGGCAGCCTGTTCCAGGGCTCTGTCACTCTCGCTGTCAGAAATTTTTCCTCAAGTTCCTGTGGAACTTTTGGTGCTTCAGTTTGAGCCGTTTCCTCTAGTTCTGTCAGTGGCCACCACTGAAAGGAGGCCGACCCCATCCTCCTCACTGCCTCCCTTGAGGTACTTATAGACTCAGGTCAGGTCCCCTCTCAGCCTTCTCTTCTCCAGGCTGAACAGGCCCAGCTCCCTCAGTCTTTTTCTGCAAAACGCGGCACCTTCTCCCTCTTGCCTCAGTGATGGGCTCGCACTCCCAAATGGAGCAACTGCCTTTCTCCATGTAGCCTGCTGGATGTTTGCCCATGCAACACTGCCTTTGCTCTTGATTTTCCTACACATTTTCAACATCATCCTGCAATGTTTTGAGTGTTAGTGGAGGGAAAGTCAAGGACAGGAAGAAGAGCACGTGAGAAAGGGACACTGTTTAGTGCTGGGAGGTGCTGACCTGCGCATTCCCCAAAGAGAAAGCTGGAGGCTGGACAGTAGCTTGCCCAAGTCAGTGTTTTTTAAGTTTGTCCTGCCAAAAATGAGGTGGAGATGGCGCTGTTGCTGGTCACATAACTCAATGTATACTGCAGCTCCTTTATTTCATTATAAAGACAAGAAGTTTCTGGGCAACTGCTGAATGCCTCTGTTTGCATATATGTATTTAATGTGTTCTGGAAAGATGATCCAAGAGTCGGGCTACTGAGTAGTGTACTAGCGTGTGATGAATAAATCAGCTGGAGAGTAGTGCGCAGACATGATGTTTATGAACATCTGTTATTGGAGGAATTTAGGGGGAGCAGCTCAAATTAAGAGGCTTAGAATAAAGAAACAGGGAATAATTTAGAATTTCATTTGTGAAATCCCCTTTACAGTTAAGAGGGGGTTTGGGCTGAGTGTTGCATTATCCTTTTGCAGGTTTCCTGCTTCCTGAGGGACTATAACTATAGAGATGAGACAAGGCGATGTTCTCCAGAAGCATTCAGTCAGGGAATTATATTAAATCATCAGAGTGCCAAAAAGCTTTTTAGCGTCATGCTCAATTATAATTAGAGGTGATTAAGAAGCTTAAATATGTCACAGACTGAAGGAAAAGTAATACTGAGAGGAGGAATGACAGCCTAGACAAATTCCTGATTTAAAAATTCATGCTAGAATGAATGTCTCTTGGCCAGTCAAAACTCTGTATTAAAATACAGGCAAGATCAAGATACCCAACTGTTCATGTTTTATTTTGGAGTGTATTAAATATGAAAGAAATGTTTTGTTTTGTTTTTTCAACTACCAAAACTGATACATGAAAAGTGTGTAAAAGTGTTTTTCTTTTTCTAGAGACTTAATACCTATAGTTGCTGCTCTGGAGTACAACCAGTGGTTTACAAAGCTGTCCTCCAAGGACCTGAAATTAGTAAGTAATAAACTGAAACAATATACTTGCTATTTTCTGGCTTTTTTGTGTTTTAAGAGATACTTTTATGTTTTTCAAGAGCTTGATTTTTTTAAGGGATGTAAAACTGGGCAGTCTATTGAAAATTATTTTTCCATTAACCATATCCAGAAAATGTGAATGGCTGGACAAGTAATTCATGCCATAAGAATACTACTGAGAGTCACCTTGAGGTCTTGACAAAATTTCATATGGATAGAATTTGGAAAGCTTATTTAGAGATAAAGATGCCACACAAAGGTACTTCATTAGGTGTTGCTAGTTTTATCAAACCACGTTTAAGTACTAAATAGTAAACTACCTTCAGAGCAACCCGGAATCTCTGTTGCTTTTTGGAGTTGTGAAAAAGTATCAGGATTCTGTTTCCTTTTTTTTTTTCTCCACAATATAAAGCAGGTTTTTCTTCTAATTTTCATCGCAACTTGATGAATTTTTCTCTTAGCTGTCTGAAACTAATCCCTTAAAGAAATAAATATTCAGTGATATGTGGTAACAAAAATGACAAGCTGAAAATAAAGAATAAGAGTCTCTTAATATAAAAATGTGCTCGTTGCTAAGCTATCATTTCCCTCTCTTAGACTAAATACTCTTTTCTTTGCTGCTGGGACACTCTGCTCTTAATTGTATGTGGTGTGAATACGAGGGTATTTTTAATCTTGTAGTTCCTTGTTAAAACCACAGGTGCAGTAAAACTATCAGCTTATGCTTCAAAATCAAAATTGAAAGAAGATAGTACACTTAGGTGACTAGACAATGTAATTTGTCTAGAACAAGAACTGTGTGTATTATCCAAGATGGGTTTTTTCATGGAAATTTGGGGAGTTCTTGGGGAGTTCTTTTATATGGAAGAGCATGTAAAGAGTTTACATGCAAGCATGTAAACTTTGTCAGTCTTTGTCAGTGTAAGTTACTGGGCAGTAAATCCATGCCACAGAAACACTGCAGAGGGTCAGTATGAGGCTAGGCATGTGTAGAGGCTGCAGAAGCCATTGGGCTTTATGGGGCTCTCTCTGATGTTGTCCTAGGTAGACAGCATCTCTGTTGTGTTTTCACAGCACATGAAACCTTCATTTACAATCTCACTGCTGTAGAAGCACTGTGGGAATGCTCTGGAATATTAATATATGGAAAAAGAGAATTGGAAAGATAGGTCAGTTGATGCAACTTAGACAAAATTGTGACCCCTACTGCGTAAAAGAATAACTTTATGTGTGGAGGAGAGTTTGGGATTTTTTTCTTCTTCTTCTTTTTAGGAGATTCAATTAGGCTAAACTCAAAAAAAAAAAAAAAAAAAAAAAACCCAGTCATTAGAAATAGAGATGTCCTGAATATGAATGTCACTTTGCCATTTCTAAAGGTGGACACATTTGACTAATTTCAGCACTTCATGACCATGACTGGAGTTCAGCTTTAGGTTCCACATGATCGTTAGTCAGTGTGGGATTTGTCTGGGAATCTGGACAAGTTTGGAAGCAAAATAAAAGATTATGGTAAGATGTAAAGAGATGTTGGGTTCACTGGAATAGTCTTTTAATCACTGAGGCTGTGTCTGTCTTCAGGAAACAAACTCTTTTCTTACCATGTTTTGTTCATGTTTATGGTGCTTGCAAATGTCTGTGCAATTTAGCAAATCTGACAAAAGTGAAGATTATCAGATGTGTTTAGTTCGTTATAGAGGTTAGGAGAATTCCTGCTGAAATACTCCGTACTGACTCCCTCGTCCTTACTTAATCTTTGGAGGACCTATAGCTAGGCTGTTGTTGCTCCTGGGAAGATTGTTTGTCTTTTGCGTTATCATGTCCCTGTTTGTGTTTATCTGTCATTCCTATTTAGGCTTTAGTCTCCATTCTTCTAGTGGTATAACATGGATTAGGAAAAAGATTTTTTTTGAGTCATTTTTCTGAATGGCAGAGTGGGTTTGTGTGTGTGTGTTTTTTTTTCTTTTTTACTATGATTATAAAAATTCTACCTCTTGTGCTGAGATGGCTAATTTCTTAAATGACTCACGTCTGGTCTGCCTCCCACTTCTCTCTGAGCCTTTCCAGATGTTGGACTTGATGATCTTGAAGGTCTTTTTTGGAAAAGACCATAATGTTTCTATGTCCCCCACTGCCATTTGATTCCCTCAGGGATATTCTTGGTATCCTTATTTATTATTTACATATGACTAGAAACTGGTTGTGGCCTGGATCCTGTTACAAAGTTCCATGTTTTTGTTCTTTGATGTTCTGCCTTTTCTTTGGCAGTCGGCTGATGTCTGTGAGCAGATTCTGCGAGTGGTGAGTAGGTCCAATCGCCTGGAAGAGCTGGTGTTGGAGAATGCCGGGCTGAGAATGTAAGTGACTTCTTCAAAGCATTGTGTAACTTACTGCTTACTCCCATTGGAAAAGCTGTGTGATGTATGTCAACTAGAGTAAGCATTAAAAAAACCTCAAAACTAATGTGTGCCTTCTGAAGTGCTTGTGATTAGGAGCTTTTGGTCAGTTTTTTCAAAAGTTCCTTATGCCCAAGAAGTCCCTTGAAAACTATACTTTTTTTTTTTTTTTTAATCCTACCTGGAGAGTTGGGTTAAATGATAGAGTACAAATGGGTTGGATAGGAGCATAAGCCTTAAATCAACTTGCACTGTTCCTCTCTAAATGTACTTGCAAATGCTAGCATGAAAACCTTTTATTGCTTAGAAAATAGTGGTAAACCTTTTTGTTAAGCATTGGATAATGGATTACAGTTTCATTTTTCTAGAGAACTTTATCTTACTGGGGATTGCAGCCTGCTTAAATGAAATAGCACTTTGACATCAGTAACTGTTATTAATTAATTAGTAACTTTTAAAATAAGCAATAAAGTAGATTAAAAAGTTTAACCCCTTGCCCTAGCCTTAAAAGAATGGCATGTAGAGGAAAGCCATGTGGTTTACTTCTTGCAAAAGTTTTAAATACAGTACATGTTTGTTACTAGGTATTTACTTACTATTTTGTAGGAAAAAGTCATAAAATTCAAGTATTGAATTCCATTTGGAAGTATTTGTAGCTTGTTTTAAGTATTAGAGCAGCTACCAAGACCATGTAGACAAAGTGCAAAGTATAGTGTCAATAAGTTTTCATATTTAATTAACAAAACAATGGAAATGTAGGAGAAAGGGAGCCCTGTACTAGGAAGGAAAAAGTACTAGAAGGAAACAAACAGAAAAATTAAATGGTCTTTATAGTTTTTGGGTTCCTCTTTCCTCTCTTTCCTCTTTTTCCTTTCAGCCCCTGAATCCCACGATGGGTTTTGCACTAGAAAATTGCCCAAATTACTCAGGAAATTTGTGATGGATTTGGAGATTACCCCTTAACCTCCTGGTGACCATGCATTGCTTTTATCAACTGTCATTCAAACACAAGTGTCTGATTTTAGCTCATTTTTCTTGGTTCTGCATACTATGAAACACAGTGATAAATATGAATATTAAAAGCTATATTGACTACCTTTGCACATTGCCTACATTGGCTTGTCTCAGCTGGACCTGGTTTCAGTTTTAATAGGACTTGACAGATGAACAACCAGAGACTTTGATTTTCATTCCACCATCTACATGCACAGTACTTGGCATGTTGCCTTAGTGTCTCTTATCTGATCAGGATTGTCTGCTCTTGTCAGGGATGCACTTGTCAATTCTACAGGTTACTTTATCTGCTTGCTAGGAAGAAATCCTGCTGCTGTTGGGCATCTTCCCTTCACACAGCTTATAGAATGATCATTTTTAATGAGCTGTGGCAGATAGCTAGGCTGGCGTTGGGAAAGATGTAGCAACAGCAGTGCTTCCAGAACACCTGCACAGTTGCAAGAACGTATTTCCTCTTACAGCAGAGTCAGTTTAAGATGCTTCCACCGTTTTCTGCTTCCAGTCAAACATTTTTGGTCTTGGAGGTTTGATTTTGGATATGGCCCCATAAACAGTTGTCATTGTCCCAGGTGAGGGAACAGAAAATTGGGAATAATAGTAGGAGTAAGGATCCAGATGCAGGGAAGTGTGAACTTGCTACTGGGGAAAATAGGTTGTCCAATGGAGTCCTTCGTCGGATAGGATTTAATGCCAGTTTAGATGTTCCTGAGCATTTTAATCTCCATTGCTATTTCTTTAACAAACATATAGGGTGCAGTCTAGATTATTATGCGTGTTTTCAATGCATAAAGAGGATACTAATGTTTTGATAATTATTAGCATGGTAATTGAGGTTAGTGATACCTAATTTCAGAGAAAGGGGAATAGTGCAGGAGCACCTGACCAAATGAGGTGAAAAGCAAGTTACATCACTAGGGTGTTTTAGAGGTAGGAAGCAGGGAGTATATGAGCACCAGAATACTTGTCTTCAGGAATGCTCTCCGATGAATGCTTCAGTCTACAAAGGCCCTTTGCAGAAACTGGCAAAACCAGCCTGTTCCTTGGCCTGGCGTGTTCTCTGCATCTGGCAGAATGTCCCTCCCGCCAGCCAGCAGGGAACAGCCACTACAGAGGAGAAGCCACCAAAATGCCCAGCAGTGACGTGAGCCTCGAGGACCTCTGACAGTGCAGTTGTTTCTCATTTCACCCTGCTGCATGAGCTCTGAATATCAATAGATGTGAGACAACTATGCATTAGTTCCTTCCATGCATGTCTTTTTTGCTTTATCTTTCCTGTTACAAAGATGTCATTTAGACAGATCTCAAGGAATTTTGTATGCCTGAGATTTCCTGGTCTGTGCTATTCTTCCCTTTGGTGAAACATCCTTACCTCCAACCCTGAATGTCCTCAGGACATACAAGTGTGGATATGCAGCATGTGCAGGATGGATTTGCTGCCTTGTAGAAAGTCAGATTTCCACTTGCAGGCTCTGTGGCTAACGTGTGCTGCCAACCAAACAATAAATGCTAGGGTTTGAAAAATGGGCAAAGCAAAAAGGAGGAGGAGAGAAGTCAGGCAGGCAGCAGAGAGCTCAGGTGCCCCAATGTGAGGCAGAGGCTGCTCAGGGAGTGGGGAAGTTGGGTTGGTTTTTCCAAAGTGAGCCAAGGGAAGCCCTGTACCCGTAAGGTAATCCAGTGCTTTCTGGTAGATTTACACACCCTAATTGTCCAGAAGTTCTGGTAACGCTGCTTCTGTTGGTGGCAAAAGCTGGGACAGAGTTTGCAAAAAAGTCTGAAGATGTAAAAAAGCCAAATAATGTAATGACGATCTCTTAGGAATAAAGCAAGAAGGAGAGACTGCCTTTGAAGAAAGAGTGTTTAAAACTCAAAAACTTGTGGGTTTTTTTTTTTTTTTTTTTTTTTTGAGACCTTTTTGACTTGATTTATACGCTTAAGCATGACATCTAGTGCCAGTTGAAATGCTGGAGGATATCCACACAGCTCTGGCAGGTACCATCCTGCAGCAACTGCTGGTGGCAAAGCAGAACCACCTGAGAACTGTCAGATAGCACCGCTTCAAGCACAGAATTTCTTTTTGGGAGTGCTTGTATCACTTGTATTTTAGGAAAAGAATACACTTGTCCTAAAGGCAGCCCTTCATCAAGCCTCTGCAACACTAAAATATGTTCCACCCCAGGAGTTTCTCTGAGGAAATGGGGTTCCAAAGGAAAATTTAACTTTCCAGGAACATCTCTGTACCCCAGTACACCTTGCAAACTAATGCATGCTCAAAAGCTGTTGTAGCTGTTGCTGTCCAGAGTCTGGGAAAAAGGATACCATTTCCACTGCATCTCTCATCACACACGCTGATCCCCTTGCATGGTGACGGGATCTGCCCCAAAGGAAATGGGACATCGTTAATTGCGATGCTTTTAGCAGTGTAGCCGTTAGTCTCTGACACTGGCCTACAGGGCATTTCTATTGGAAGGCAAAGAGGAGGAGGGAGCTGTGTGAAGGCAGCTCAAATGGATGTTTTTGTTGTCTGTCTCTGTAAATAGCTTAAATACACTAAGAATATGGAAGTTATATACTCAATTTAGCAAAATCACACTGTAGGATTAGTTCTTTAATAAGAAGAATATTTCTGGTGGACGCAAGGACAGGTATGAGGAGTTAGTTTAGAGTCAGGACTAACCAGCAGTCTTGTGACTCAAGGCATGAAATATGTCTCCCTCACAGCCTGGCAGGGAGCTCATGTTGCGGACCCGAACCTAGTTCTGAGCTGGGTACGGTGAGGCTGTCTGTGCAGCCACTGCCTCAAGCAGGTTCCCTTGCCTCTGCAGGGGGCTTGGGGCAGGGCGAGGAACTGCTGTGGCTACCTGCAACAGTTACTTGAAGTCATGGTGAAGCTGGCCGTGCTACCCAGCTGTGCTGTGTTGTGGGCATTGGACAATTGGCACAGTGCAATCTTTCTCTTGGGGCATGTTACCAGACCTGTGATCAGCCAGTTCCATATCTGTCATGCTCCTTACTGTAAAAAGAAGCCAACAACAAAAGAGCAGCTCATCTGTGCACTACCCTTCCATGGGAGTGCTGTTCCTGCCATTCCATGGGGTCAGCAGTGCTTCTGCTCGCTCCCGACCTTGTGAGGATGCTGCAGGGCCTCTCCATTTGACAGTCGGTGCTCAAAGGCAGCTGTGGTGAGGGGCTGGATCCCAAACGGAGGTGCAGCGGGGTCGAGTCGCGCTGTGCAGATCCCAGCCCTGCCAGCACGGTGGGAGGTGGTCAAAGATGCTCTCACGTTCGGAGTTATTCCGCATAACCCCTGCTGTATTGTGTCTGCAGATCCCTGTGAAAAGTGCTTTACACTTTGATTGAGTGCTCTTCAGTCTCTTAAATGACGGAATGGATAAATAATAATATTACCTACTGTTGAGAGGCAGCGCATCAGCAGGCAAAAGTGTTGTTTAGAACTGAAGAATCATTTCTGCTTTGCAGTGGGATAAATTGGCCACTTTTGTATAGTAATCCCCTGACACTTTTAAGCCTCTGAATGTGCTGTTGATTCAGGAGATAACAGAATGCTTTTCCCCTCACTATTCTTTTCTTGCAGAGATTTTGCACAGAAACTAGCCAGTGCCCTAGCCAATAATCCCAGCTCAGGACTCCATACGATTAACCTTGCTAGCAATCCACTTGAAGACAGAGGTATGGTAACATTTACGTTTTTCTCTTTCTACAAATACAATATGGGGATTACCGCTGCTCCATTCAGCTCTGCGTGAATAATAGACTATTGTTCTGGGTGTAATGCCATTGTAAATATCTGTTGTTCACAAATGACTGAGAATTGCTATTCTTTTTGATTTATGCATATTCATTAGCTTGTCAAGGAGTATTCAAATGGCTTAAAGCAACCATGGTTTTCATTAAGAGTTCATTGCATTTTCACAGGTGTTTCTTTTAAAAGGAGATAGAATCCAATGAATGTTTCAGATTAGAGAGGAATTTTTTTTTTTTTAACTCAATATAATCTATTTGAGGATGAAGTGCAAGATGACTTTGTTGCTTGGAGTATATTTTCCTGATTTTTCCCCCCTTTTTATTTGGACCGTACTTCTATACATATTTCCTTGCATTGTACCTGTTCCTTTTTTCAGCTTTGTATTAGTCCTTAGTATTGCCGTTGCTTTGCCCCATAGCTATTGTAATGTTCTGTAATACTGTCATATCTGGCATTCTTTTATAGCAACATGCTGTTGACTCCATAACATGGAAAAGCAAGCTGAGCACTTTTTCAGCTCTTTTTTTCCTCAGAGCAGGCACTGGTAGAGTGATTTCAGTACATATCAAGTCAATTCCACTCCCATGTCTATTCTTCTTTCACCCAAGGCACTTATTTTAAAAATAAGGTTACATTCTTTCAGTCTGGAGTTGACCTTGAGCACTGCCCATGTGAGATTTCCATTTGCCTCACTTAATGCATTCCAAGCACACAGTGTTCTTGGGATCAGACCATCTTGTGCTCCTCTTGGGCCAAAAGGAAAATAGGATTTTTACTCAGTGAACATTTTCTTGTTTTATTTGGGTTGTTTGGGGAAAATTTTCCAGTCTCTTTGCTGACATGATTCAAAATGAACAAACTGTTCATTTTGTTTAGAATCTGACTGACTTGGATGCTGTTCTTGGCACAGAATTTTGTAGGTGTATGTCTCACTTTTTTGGTAAAGGGAAAAGATGATATTCTTTTTCCCTTTCCTTTTTGTATTTTTTTTTCTTTTGACAAGAAATAATAACAGTATGTAAATATTTTTATCTGCCCTACTCAGAATAGTTTTTACTCCCCTCCCTCCCAGCCCGCTTCCCAAATGCCTTCTGGAAAAGTCCATATCATGTCAAAGCCACTGTTTTGCTGAAAAACATTATTACAAAATGTGCCATCGGCCTAACTGCAATACACTAGGATTTCTGGTTTATGAGATTTGTCATGAGGTGAAAAAAAGCTGTCACTCTATACATATTGCTGATTCTACTTTCAAAGAAGTGAATTTAGATTGTGTGTCATAAAAGATTTTTTAAAAGCCCATTTTTTTCCTCTTGAAAACAAAACAAGCAACCAAAACACTTAGTAGATATTTTACAGTCCAGGGTATGTTTTAATCTATCAGTGTGGTTGCTTTCTTTGCAACACAGCTATTGATTGAAACCATTCTGCAGGAGCCGCATACAAGATAAAAATGAAGAAGCTACAAATATTGCCGAGATTACTAGTTGGTTTGTTTTTTCATTAGCTCACTCTATTCTTCCACATATGCAGTCAGACCTTTGTTGAGAGAATTAGCTAAGTTACATAGGTACTTAAATAAAGGGAAATTGCCCATAATTGCAATGCACAAATGCTGCATTAAGAAATGCTTCCATGTCTTTTGATCTGGTCAGTGACTGCAAGCTGGATTTGGCTTTATTAAACTGAAAAGGCAGCAATCATTTCACAAGTCAGTGCTGGCATAATTGCGATGAATGTGAAATACATGGATTTTGGAAAACTCTTCTGTCTTGATATATCACCTCTGCAAGGCCTGGAAGTTTAGCCAGATTATATTGCAAATATTAGGGAAATAAGAGTAGTGTAAATTACAAGGACTGTTATTGCCCACGATTTGGGGGAGGGAAATCAAGCTGCTGTGTATTATTGGGTACCCATCAGTAAAAATATTGTATTATTACAGTAATGCAACTGTCTACAGAAGCAGACAACTGCTCTGTTTGGCTAAGGTTTAAGATCTCACTTCAATTAAAAGATAAAGTAGTATTAAATAAAATTAGTTTTTGCTAAGAATAGTGTGTTAGTAGTTGGCTTACTTTAGTGTTGCTGCCACCATTAGCGAGACCGAAACCTGGAAAATCTATTACTAGTCTGGGCTTTAAAATGTGGCTGTGCTTAACTGATGGAAATTTTGCCTTTACTAAGACCATAACGTCAGCTATTATTTTGTTAAAAAATAAGGGAAAACAAACAAACCAAATCCTTAAAATACTCAAAATCAAAGGTGTGTGCCTGGATGTAGCAAAGTCATCTTCTACCATTCTAGATGTTGTGTGCTACAAGGTCAACAAGAATGCGTTGCTTAAAGAGAGCCTTCTAGTGCCCGAGAGACCCAAAGAGAGACCCAAAGTACTTCTTTTCTGTGCCTCATTCCTGCATTTTGTAGCTCTGTGGACTCTTACCACTATGATGGTAGTGATATTAAAATTCCCCCCTTGCTTAGGGTAATAGGTTGATCACTAGCTTGGTGCAGGAATGGAGAAGCACAGTTATTTGCTGCACTTCTCACAAGAAATGCTTCACAGCGCTGACTCTTGTGCCATGCTCAGTGATGCTGGCTGCATGGCCTAGTTTTACATTACGTTGAATCTCATGTAGTAACTGAACCAGATTAACAGAACTACACGTTCAGCCACAAAATTTGCATTGTGCAGCCATCCTTCAAAGACTGATTCCCCACCACTTTAGATGAGATGAAAACCTTTTTTCCCCAAAAAATAGGGATAGTAAAGAAATCTGGCTTGATACTTTCTTGCAGAAAGCTCATGAAGACACCTAGTTGCTACTGTGTTTTACAGTAAACAATGCCAAGGCATCATCAATTTAATATTTTGGCAGTATAAATAAAATATGTCATGCTGCTTTGAGCCATATGGAAGTTGCACCTATCTTAACGCACACAAAATGCTTTTATGGAGAGCATTAAAAAAACCCTGCAACCAAAATTGCACATCTGATATATAGCTACTCTTTATTATTAATGATAGATAAAACATCTGATAAAAGCAGCGTAAACATGTGTCTGTGATGTGCTCTGTAGTGCACACTTTCATGTCTGCTTATGTGAAGAGCAGTTTTGTTTATTTATTTATTTATTGTGGTTTAGAACAAGTAAAAGGTTATACTCTTTTCCCTTTTTTTCATTAAGTGATTTATTAGGGAATGCATTTCATACCTCATGCTCAGGCTTGAGTTTCCGTGTTTCCATTATTAAGGTAAATATCTTATAACTTGGCTCCGTATCACTTCAATATGTGCTTTCTTAATAAAAATACAATCTTTTTCTTAAGTAGGGGGATGATATTTATGGCATATGGAATTGAATACACTGAGAAAGTACTTTATTGAAAAGGCAAGTGTATTCCTTCTCTTTTGTTGAAACTGTGCCGAGGTAGTCAAACCCATGCTAGCATCCTAGTATGTTTTACTGTTTGGGATCACAGGCAACTGCAGCATTTCCAAGTCTATGTAAAAGCTGGTAGCCCCCAGAGTATTGTAATGAGGTGAGATAAAGGGCCATTAGAGCTCAGGAAGGGTTTAAAGTTCTTGTTGCAAGGCCTCAGCTACTGCACCTCTGTACCTGCAGCATCATTCCTCTCTCTCTCTCTCTCTCTCTCTCTTTTTTTCTCACTCTCACTCTCTCTATAAATATATATGTGTGTGTGTGTGTGTGTGTGTGTAAAAGTCAGTGTCTCCTTGTCTCGTTTTTCCTTCCTTTTAAAATGAAAAAAAATTAAATGGTTTGAAGTTTTGTGTGAACTAGCATTTTTGGAGTTTAGTCTTTGTGTGTGTTGTTTTTTAAACTTGTTATTTTTTTGGCTGAACCGTAAAGCTTCCAGACTTCCCAAGTGCTGACAATATCAAATGTATAAATGCTTTCTCCTTGATTCCTTTCTTCTCAAAAGTGGAAGCGTGTATTGCATAGTTTTTATAGTACCATAAAGAGGCTCCCTGATATTTAACAACAAAGTTCCCTTTACGTGCAGCGGTCAGCAATGAAAGCACCTAGACTATAGCTGTCGTTTCAAGGCTTTATGGCCATAAAAAGATGGGATATTTGGGGGCCAAGCCCTACAGTGAGCTCAGTTGTGCAAGAGTGTCTGTGCCACTGTACATTTAAGTGCATTGTGATCAGTAGTGCTCTCTGCGTGGCTGGGAAAATCTGGGATCGCAGAGGTGAACTGAAAGCATCTGCCTTCTCTTGCTCCCCTTTAGGTGTATCATCTTTAAGTGTACAGTTCGCCAAGCTTCCAAAGGGGTTGAAACATTTAAACTTGTCTAAAACCTCCTTGTCACCTAAAGGTATGTTTTATGGAACCTAAAGGTATGTTTTATAAATATGCTGAACTGTGAACTGGATTCAGCATCCGTTTATGTCTTTTGAAAAAAACTCTTACTTGTATAGGACTTGGACTGGAGCCTGTGTTGCAGTGGAATAGATTTAATTTAGAACTAACATGAAGAATGCTTCAGAAAGATACCTGTAGCACAAATGTGTAGTGAATCTTCCAAGTGATATTTGGAAAGGTACTCAAGTGTTTTGCACACAATTATTATCTCACAAAATAAAGTATGGTGAGAATTATTCAGAGCAAATCACTCTTAACAGTCAAGGTTTATTCATTTTGTAATTTACAAATTTCTGACTTAATGTATTATTGCGACTGAAATAAATACTTTTTAAAAATATAAACCCACTGAAACATAAGATGATTTCAGGCTTTTTTGGATTGCTGTTTTACAAATAATAGATGCAGTGAACTCTTAGACACAATGTGCAGACCAAGGTTCTCTTGAAAAGAACATAAAGCTTAAAAAGGAATGCACTACGTTATCGCAGCTTTTTCACAGAAGTTGAGTTGGAAGAGATGACTGAATTACAGTCTATGAAAGATATTAGGTCATAATAGGTATAAACTGTGCTCTATTATCCCTTTAATTATCACTGCGGCATGAACAGTCTGTGTTTTTTTCTAAACTTCAGTTGTTGACTTGGGAGTTTTGGGGAGGGGGATGGGATGATAAGTGTTCCATAGGTCTTATTATATTTAACAGATGGCAAACACTATCCGGAATTTATTCACTCAGCATTTTCATTAACAAAGCCACCAACTTTTTTTCCTACTGCTGACTTTATTTTTTGTGGTGACAAGCAATTGATTAAGAATACTGACTAGCCATATGTTTATTCTTAAGAATAGGTGATCAAGAATTAAACAAAGTTTCATTTTACTTCAGTCTGTTCATATATCCTGTGCTCATGTAGTCTGAATGATTTTTGTAAGGGCTTTGGATTGTTGCGTGAAGAGCATACTCTGTCTGTGCTGCCACCTCTGTAAGGAATAAATGCTAGCTTGGTGAGGCCTTTCAACAAAATCGAGTTGGCAGACGTGAATTCTGAGGTTATGAACACAACTTTGAAGTGTTTTTTTTCTTTTTAATTTTCCTTTTAAATATAATCTTAAAAGCTGAGAAAATACTCCAGCCTAACTAATACTGACCATGAGAATCCTAGGGCAAGCCGCATTACAGTAGCTACAATCCAGAGAACAACGTGTTGTCCTGAATATTGTCCGAGGGCAGCCACCCAGAATTCCCTTTAAAAAAACTAAATTAAATTAAATTACATGCCTGATATGATACACTGTTGGTGAGAGCCTGTGACTGTATTTGCAACACCTTAAAACTGGGATTTTTTTATAATCTTCTGAACCTGGAGAACCTCAGCTTTGCCGCTTTGGTTCGTTGCAAAGCTTTTTTCCTTAGGTAATTTTTCCTTAAGAAGGCAGCACTGAGTTGGCTTGTGCCTTGGAAGGTTATTTTTGAACTTGTGAGATTGCGGGTTTTTCCTTTGGGGAAGGCAGGTATCTTAAGGAGACTGTAATTTGTTTAGGGAAGTTCTTTGCTGACCTTGAATTCAGTAGATCTTTTAGAATTCCTCACTGGTTTTCTGCCTTACTTAAAAATTACTTTCTATTCGAGTTAAGTTTCTAAGATTGAGCTCTGACGTTTGGACGGTGCCTTCCCCAGCTGATCCTTCTTCAAATATCGCATCTCAGATTTCCCAGGAGCTATTAGCAGTCTGAGCCCCCTGAGAGCAGTAAAAGAGCATGGTAGATTGTCTGCAAACAAAAGCGAGATTACTGTTAAAGTGTAGTACGAGGTAGGTGAAGTTCAAGCACAAGTTTATAGAGCTGAAGATTCTAGTTAAATGGAAAAGCCTGCTCTGCCAGTTTAGAGATTTCTGAACGTGAAATGAGCCGAAGCCCTATAGACTTTCCTTCCCAAAGCTAGTGTAGACGCTCCTCCCCAGTTCTCTGAATTGGTTCTCCAAGTTATTTGTGGGATTGTTGAGAGTGCATTATATTAACTTTCACTTGTAGTTGCTTAAAAATACTGCTCTTGGAGACTAAAGTGGGCCAAGAGCTATCATCTATGATTGTTAAATAGATCTTTTAAAAGTTGTATTTGCTGAAAATACAAATCCTAAAAAGGCTAAAGTAGTCCTTTGGAAAGGAAAGCTCTGGCTAGTTTGTTTCCAGTGCATGCTATTTAATTTTAATGTGAGAAATATGTTTTTGTTCTTAATGAGAATTGAGAGGGCTTATGCATCTCTTGATGTTTTAATTAACAAACTATTTCTTTCTGAAATTACAGGCAAATGCATAATTGAAATATTTTTAACTTCTAGGTCAATTGCTTTTGAAGACCTGGCAAATTATAATTTTTAATGTAGTTGATCTTCAGCAGATGCTTTTATATATTTCCACATATACTTTTATCTAAATATTGCGTGCAAGGAGACGTTGTGTTAATGTTGTGAAGTCAGCTATGTTTTAAAATCTGTTTCGAAATGCGCTCTAGCAGAATTGGCAAAAGCAGGGGTCATTAAGCATTGCTGTATGACAGCATGTACCTGACAGCATGCTCGCGGACACTGTGAACGTACTGCACTTACTGTGCCGGTGTTGTCTGGAGTAGCTGAGTGGAATATCCTGCCCTTGCGTTGCAGGGGTGAACAGCCTGTCCCAGTCACTGAGTGCCAACGCGCTGATCGCCAACACGCTCCTACACCTGGACCTCTCAGGGAACGCTCTCCGCGGGGATGATCTCTCGGTAAGCACCACCTTCTGGCTCAGGAATGAAGGACTATCTTGATTTACGATCTAGAGAAGGGCTGAGCCATTTTGGCTGTGGGGAGGTGCAGTTCTGGTAGCGACGGAAAAAACATTTTGATCTCTGCTTTTCAGATGTCTGAGTTACCCCACACAACTAAACAAATCCACAGAGTTCACAGCATCAGACTGTAACGGATGAATGAGGAAACTGCAACTGTAACACTTGTTCCAATACAGCAAGCATGCACCATTAATGCCACTTGAAAGTACTCAAAACAGAACGTAAAGAACTTGTCTCCTCTTCAGTAGAAAAGGTTTTGCAGTTTTCATTAGAGGGTCGGAAAGAAGTGTTTTCTTCTGACTTGACAAGATTTATTTATTTATTTTGAAGTAAACCTGCACATTTCTCTGGTACACAGCAGATAAAACTCATGATTTTTTTGTCAAATTTAATTCTTACTAAAATTCTGTTTGGCAGCTCTTTTTATCCTACTATATCAAGTGCCACTGTGGTGCAGCTCTGTCTTCTGTACAACACAAACCACTGAATTCTCAATTTGTATTTATTCAGATTTTGACTGTCATCACATTTGTATTTCCCTTATGTCCACATTTTTGGGGGGGGGTTGCACAGAAAAAATCTGATACAAAAGTATCAGATTTTAAATTCTTTTAAGTCTTAAGCATCTAAAATAAGCAGCACAGAAGCCATCCAATCTGAGCATCCAATGAGCTTAAAGTGCTCATTAAAAGAACTAGTCTTTTCAGATGTGAGAGATGAAAGTTTCAATGGAACGAAAGGATTTAAAAAAGTGGCAAATATAAATAGTTAAACACAAATAAAGATACAAAGTGGATCATTATGAAAGAGAGAATGCCATACTGGATAAATATCTAAAACAAAATGTGCATCCTTGACAGGAAATAAGTCTGATGTCTGCCTAGAATATTTGAAGAGACATGAGCATGAAAAGTCAGACTTTTCTTACTATGTCAAAGAGATCAAAGAAGAATATTTTTAATACTGAGATCTCTTAATCTGTGGAACAATTATACAACAGGAGCCAAGCAATCATGTTATATAGCATTTAATTTTAACCCCAACAATACAGAGGGATTTTTCAGTAGGGAACTTTCTTTCACTGTAGGTATATGGGCTGAATGACCTAATTTTAGGAAAGGTGATTCTATTTTAGATGTGTGTAACATGTTCTGTTTGGCTGGATTTCATGTGGAGTTATGTTTTCCACATTTCTGTGAATTAGGTCATACCTTTATCTTTTTGTATTTTTTTGGGTGACAAAAAAAATCCAAAATAAAAGTGCATGTAGCAAGGACTTGTACATAAGCTAGCATGCAGATGATGTATTCTATGTATTCCTAAAGACATTTATAATTAAAATCTTGTTACCCGTTCTGTATTCTCTCTTAAACTCTAGCACTGTTGACAGTAAAAAATATAATCATAGGCTTCAGACGCAAATTAGTTACTTCCCTTATATGCCTGAAGGGACTGACTTTAAACTTTCAAACTGATTAGCCATTCTGAAGTGTAACAGCAATCTGAGTGACATTCTAAGCTATTTCTAAATTAATTATAATTTCTGGGCAAAATGGATTGCAAGATAACTGAGGATTTGTGCATCAAAGTACTACTTGTTCATAGTCTGAGTACTATTCTTTTCCTGACTTTTTAAAAAACAGTAGCCTTCAAAAGTAAAACGGTGTATCATTTAGATGAAAAGACATTTAAGACACCACTACTGTAGTGCAATTTATAATAAAAGCCTAAAATACATTTCAGAAGTAGGTACCCAGTAGTTTGTTTCATCAATATCAGAATTAACATGCATGTTTTTCCCCCTTTATTAAAGAACCTGTACAATTTTTTGGCCCAGCCAAATGCACTTGTTCATCTGGATTTATCCAACACGGAGTGTGCTCTAGATATGGTAAAGTATATTTTCATGCAAATTCAATTACCAAAAAAACCTCTTCCACCCTTTGCCCTCAGATAGGTTTTTTGAGTTAATGGGAAGTAAAATCAGTCTTCCTATTTTTCACAAGGTGTGTGGGGCCCTCCTTCGTGGATGTCTTCAGCATCTAGCTGTCCTTAGCCTCTCTAGGACACTCTTTTCTCACAGGTATGATTTAAATGACTTTATTCCTTACTCGTGGAATTTTTGTTTACAATGTATTGTCACTGATGCTGCTCTTATCTTTTTTAAGAAGAAACTTAAAGACTTATAAAAGAGTCTACAGGAAAGAAGTGTTATTTATCCCAAGCAAAATATTTTGTCTTCCTTTGCACTCTTTGCTAGACAGCTCTAAAGTAAGCTACCTTGTCTAATACGCTTTTTATGATCCTAGTACAGCAAAGAATGTATAAACACTTTTTTCCTCTAAGTGGCATCATATCAGGCTTTGAAGTCCATCTTTAAACTTGATTTTTAAAGTATAGATTTTGATTTATGATTTGATGATGGTTGCAAATGTTTGTTTGGTTCCTTCCTTTTCTGGGAGGGAAGTCCCTCTGAAATTCTTTGAGACCAAAATTTGGTTTTGTACAATATTTACATCATAGGAAATAACAATCTTAGCTTCCCTTTTTCTTTAAATCCATATGCTTGGGCCCATATCCAGAGGTGATACCTAGTTGATAGTAAGCTATTTGAGGGTTAAGTAATTATTTCTAATGGTGAAAATGTGATTTTGGCGCTTCAGACATAAATGATCATTCTGTGTAGTTCACAGACAAGACGTTAGGCAGTAATGTCTCCTGAGCAGCAGTAACGCTGAGGATTGCTCTTGAAGTTGAATCACTCTTTTGGTGACATCATGTTTCTAAGTTAATTGAGGACCATTGATTATAGAGCAATTTGAGGTACAACAAATTAAACACAATTAAACACTAGTAAAAGATCATTACCATCCTGACAGCTTGCATTTGCTATTTGTTGGAATAAGGACTATACAGATGCTGCTACTTAATGAATCTATTTACTTACAGAAAAGGAAAAGAAGTTCCTCCCTCCTTCAAACAGTTTTTCAGCAGTTCACTTGCTTTGATGCAGATAAATCTTTCAGGAACTAAACTCCCTCCTGAGCCTCTAAAGTAAGAATTTCATTTCATTTTCTCCTTACCTAAGACCTGTTTTGCATTGTTACTATGCAAGTGCCTCGTATTTAAAACAAAGGGAAAAAGATTTTCTTGCTTTTTTCTCTACATTGAATGCGTGAACATTATGAAACTCACTCTTGCAAGAAATACTGTTCCCATCTCGCAGTTGAGGCTATTAATCACATTTTGTTGTGTGTGAATGTCGCAACTGTTTAGCTTCCCTCAACTTTTCTTTTTTTTGTGATGTGTTTCTAACTTTGTGGTTTACAAACAAAACTGTTTGCTTCACAGTAAAATGGGATTATATGCTTGTATGATTGCCGTCCTTTGAAGTTGCAATGTTGCAAGGGCCAGTGGGAAACTTGACTTGCTGCAGTGCTTGGGAGGAGAGCCTGGTGATGTGGAGCTTTGCTCTCCTTTCAGGACGAGCGAGGATAGCAGTAACTTCTAGGGAAACCACTTGTAAATGCTTTTCTTCTCCTTATGGCACCTACGCTGTGATATGTGGGGTGTATCTTCTCTTAGGTAAGCTGAATCTGAGTAGGCCATCCCGTGATTCTGGTAAAAACCTTGTGTTTATTGGGCTAAATTAAAGAAAAAGCTCTTCTAAACACTTCAACTTGTTGTTTGTTCTGCATTAAAACATAAATAACCTCATCCACAGCTGACATCTGGATATGTTCAGTAATTATTTCCAGTAACACATTCCCCAAATCCTAGTCTGGACGCAGACTCTGGGTCCGTTTGTGTAGTTAGGAGCCTCCCGAGGGGGAACAGAGGCAGGAAGTGGTCGCTAACTTGGCAAGGGAATATCTGGGGAGTGGGAGTTGATGGCAAAACCAGAGATGTGGGAGCTGCAGGACAAGTTATGGAGCACTGGATGGAAAACTTTGGGTGGAATTTGAGGCAGACTGAGAGAGGGAAAAGTTACAAGGGCCATGCATGAAAGAACAGTGTACATGGTGTGGGCGGAGTGCAGAGGTCTGAGTGCAATACGATGCTTACATAAGGTGCAAGGGACTGAACTCAGTATCCAGCTGCACAAGCTTATTGCTTTAACTCGGAGCTCTCTGCTCGCTGTGACACTCTGGCTTGCTGTCTTAAGACTTTGTGTAGATTAGGAAAAAATGATATTGATGCATTTGAAACCAGACAATGATTACTGAAAATATATAGATTGGTCCAGTGTTAATTTAGGAATTTTGGTTCTGTGGTGGAAGGCTGCAGGGAATTATGTGTAGTGAAGCAAGAAGAATAGAAGTTATATGTAACTAAGACACAGGATGAACAGTAGTACAGACAAAAAAAGGAAGGCCATGAGACATTTAATAGCTGTGCAGATTAGGAAATATCAGAGGCCCCAAACCCTGGGGTTCATATTTAGCTTTCCCCTGGACATAATGAGTGCTACCTGTGATAGGGAGAGATTTGGCCATGGTGTGCTCTGCAAATGGAAGATGTTATCCGTGGAAGTGCTCACAGAACATGTTACCATATGAATATGTTCTAAACATGTGTCCTAAACACCTGTGACTCCTTGGACTCCTAGCGGCACAGCTAACAAGCTATTCCCGGTCCTTTTAAGCCAAAGTGATCCAGATTAGAAAAACTTGCCCCGTGGGTTTTAGCTAATCCCACTCAGTTGACTGAATTTGATTAGGTGGCACACCTGAGCAGAACTGAAGAGCTCAGTATCATAGGGTGAGCTGGGGGAGTAACACTTCACCAGCGCAGTGAGCTGCAGAGAGGGGCATTGCTTCAGCACCCCCTCCACAATAAGTTCACTTGCATTAGGGCGCTGGGTGCATTCAGTTTGTTTTGGTGGCCGCCTGGGAGATGGCAAAGAGCTGCTAACATTGTCTGGGTGTTTTGGTTTTGTGGTTTTTCTTGACAGGAGCTGCTGCTTCGCTGAGGTAAGTCTCTTAACAACACTGGAGAGAACCATGATTTTCAGTGCACCTTGTTTTCCCTCCCAAAACAGCCCTGTTTGGTTTGATTAATACTCTTCAAAAGTATCCTGTGGAAGCTGTTTTGATGTTCGTGCTGCTGAGGGCATGGCAGTTCCTGAGGCCGCTGCTTGGCCTTTTGGTCTTAACTATATGAAATTGCAGAGCTTCTACAGAGCAAGCAAGACCCTAGAAATCACTGAAAAAGGAAGCACCTACTTTCTGACAGGCTTACTGTGATCTTGGCAATGACAAATAGTAGGGATGATTTCCAGAAATAACAGGAAAAATAGTATGTTTATTGCATCATAGCTTTGATTATTTTTTAAATTTTATTTCTTTTTTTATCATCTTCCTTTAAAACGACAGTTTTGAGGACTTAAATCACGTCACTGGTTCTCTCGTTTTAAAGATGTTGGTTAGTCAGAGAGAAGGATGGAAGCTGCAACTGCTTGTGTAGGGAAGGAGCGGTTAATGTAATCCAGGCCTTGGCAGAACAGGTTTGCTAATGAAGCCACATTGATGAGGATGCCTCTTAATGTGCAGTAAAGGGTACTTTTAGTTATTATACTTAGTTAATGTAGCTAATGTGTTACTGTAGCTTTCTTAAAAAAAAGTAGATTATTCATCTTCTTTTCAATTTTTAAATATATGTTGGAGTTCTTGTTAGTTTATGCACTGCCAAAAAATGCATTTTGATCTGTCAGTGCTATGACAAGAAAGTTTTCTGATCTGCTTCTCCTTCACATGTTTCTTATAAGGCAAATCATCACATATACCTCATTTGACCAGACTTTCCGAGGTATCACTATTGTCTGATTTAAACAGAGTGGTTTAGATAGATACAGTACTTACGATGTTTCTCCAGGAAGTTGAGAATTTGAGAGACTTTTTTCCTTAGGATAAGTTTATAGTAAATTATCTTAGGAAAAAAACCTTTTCTGTGAAGAGAGTCCATTTGTGGCAGCACATTGACTCTTTTTAAACTTTTTCATGCTTTTTTCATGCTTACACTATATTTTTTATGTGGCCTCAAAATATTTAGAAAGTTATTTGCCAAATTTACCATCTGTCAGACTAACTTTGGATGTGTGCATATATGGAAAGGCAGTTTAAATAGGGATGAACTAAAATCTATGCTTTAATAGTCTAGAGAAATAACCGAGTGCAAATATTAAATAGATACTTACAGGACAGTTATAAAGAACTTTAAATTAAAAGCTTTCTGCTGTGCACATCATAAATATGGCTTTTACGCAGTGCTTGCCTAGCAAGTCTTTAGGCAAATGGCTCAGCAAGATGGGTTGATTTTTTTATCTCTGGGTACTTTAGTTTGGGTTATAGTTTGGATGTAGTTTGGGTTGTGTTAGCTTAACATTGGCTGAAATGAAATTTGTGAAGGAAGGCCTGGTTACAGGCATGACGATTTTTCAATGGGAACAAGTGTTTGAGTGTTACAGACATTATTAAAACCCCCATTTTTTTCTGAAGTTTTTTTGGGGAAAAAAAAATACATCATAGAACTAGTATGGCTGTACAATAGAGCATTCGCCATGTAATCATTTGATACTTTTTCAAAAAAAATGTTGAAGATAATTAATCTCTGATGGACATAATTAACTACTGATCTGTAGTTAGTTTTACTATATGTTTATTGGCATTGTATCTCTCCAGTCTTTAAGCTGCTGGGGAACTTGTAGCATGGCAGAGCAGGTTTGCGCTGCCACTTGGCTAATGTGATTTTGTTTAGTTATGTCTCTGCTGCTGTGGGTGTGTTAGCCTGTGATTGTTTAGATTATGGTGATGTTGTAAAGCTGCTTTAAAAAAAATGGTTCTAATATTGATCTTTTTCAGAGCGCTTTTATTAGGCCTGGCTTGCAATCACAATCTGAAGGAGGTGTCTTTAGATCTCAGTAGCTGTGAGGTAAGGATTATTTATCAGGATGTGTTCGAAAGATGCATTGACTTGGAATTGGAGTTTTCCTGAAATCCACTGGGCCCTGAAATCCACTTTTCCCTCTGTAATCAAAAGTTGCAGGAAAGGTAGAAATCAGTGAAGTATTTGTGGTCAAAATGAGCTGCTGTGTGATGCCATGTCATAATAATAAAAACAAAGCGCAGAGCACCTGTAGCACATCTCAGTGAGCAAATATTCCTTGCAAAAGCAATTTCAGCTGGAGCCAGCAGGCTGCCTGCTGCATGGCAGCATCTGCTCTGCAGCGCTGCAGAATCCTGCAGCTGGTTTTCCACCACGCCAAAAATGAACAGGTCTCTGGAAACTGCCTGCCCTGAAGGGGGTCCTCTTCTGCAGTTCATTTGCTTTTAAATCCTGGGAGAAATTCTGCTTTTCCAGTCAGTTGAGGAGTTCAGTTCAAAAGGAAATTCTGGTAAGAGATGATGGAAATATGCTGTTAATTTCAGAGGCGCTACACAAACGGCTTTATATGTTGCTGCAATAAATACCAAAAAGCTGTGGAAAGATTGCTGTGCTTTACCTGTGTGGCCGTACATAATAATCTGTACAGATCATAAAATACCATGTGTGATCCTGGGGAGCTAGTGAAGCAAGAGCACACAGGGAACTAGGAGGACCTTGGCCAACAAGATCTAGAAGGAGCCGTAGCTCTGGGCTTCCCGAGCTGAGGGGCACCCTTTCCCTTTTAAACTGCAAAGAAGCTTCTTATCCATTAGGCAGACATTTCCATGCCAGTCACCTGAGTATTGGCCATTCCTCAAGTGCCTTTGAATTGCAACAGTTTCCCTTGAAATAAAAAACGCATGACTTGATACACGGTTGAGGTGCAGTAATCCTTGCCTTAGGTCCATGGTTGATTGCTTTTGGAATGTACTTAGTTTGCTTTATGAAGAAAAAAACATCATGAATGTATTTCACAGTCTGTTTTGATATTTTTTGCTTTTAAAAATAGTCCGCTTTGAAGAGCACAACATGTAAATTCCAAATAAAAAAGCTTTCAAGTCAAGCATTCATGCCTTCAACTTCTGAGCAGCCAGATCAGTAGGATGATTATTTCCTTTCAGAGGGCAGAAGGAAAAGGGAAGAGTAATTAGAGTAACAGAAATGGATTCCTGTAATCTTAGTCTTAAAAAAAAAATCGGTAAAATGCAGACTTCAATAATGAGAATATAAATTAGCATGTAAATCATTCAAGGCAGACAGGAGTGAACCTAGAGCTGTCTTCCAGGCCTGGAACTGAATGCAATCTATTAAATAACTCCCCAGGTGGACTAGGAGGAGTCCTTCAAGAAGGCATCAGCTGTATCAGACATCAGCAGGGAAACGGTCGTGGTAGACTCTCATGGCAAAAAGGAAGGGAGTATGCCCAACTTTGTGTTACACTCCCCACCATGATCTGGTTACTTCAGCATTTCCTAGGTGTAGGCTGCCTCTTCCAAAGCAAACTGGGAACTTGGAACATATACAAGAGAGACAAGCTACAGCCGGTCCCTCCAAACTGACAGCATTTCCTTAGCTCCTTCCCTTAACATTTTTTTTCACATCCCTGAGCTTTATCCATTCTCATGCACTTTGGAAAGAAGAAATTATGCAATGGGAGAATTAATGTGCCAGGAGCTGGAAGTAGGGTCCGTAGGCCCGGCAGTGTGCGGGGGCCTGGGCCCGGCAGCAGAACGGCGGGAAGCCGGGAGCCAGCCGGCCGCCCGCTCCCAGCTCCGGGGCACGCGCTGCTCCCGGCTGCGGAGCTGCGGCTGCAGCTCTGCCCTGCTCCCTGCATCACAGGCTCTACTCCACCGTGCAGTGGTGGGGTAGAGCCTACCCCATCAATCTCGCAGTTCCTTCCCTCTCCCACCACTTTTAATTTGCTCCCATAATTTTCTGGTTTAATCAAGCTTAATCATTTTATATTGCCTCTTCTTTTATTTATTATTTATTTTAAACTATGAAAATTACATTTTTATTTCTACCTGCTCAGCACTGATATATTTCACTCTTTTCCCTTCTGCTTCCCTTAGCTTGGTCACTGTGTAAGTACCCTCCATGCTTTACCTTAATTGTTAAATCAGTAAGCAGCTTTGTTTCCACGTCCCATATTAGTGCCTGGTAGCTTTGAACACATTTGGCTTTTTGAGTTGTTGAAGGGCTGCTTCTTCATTTGCTAAAGCAGACCTGGTGTTTGTAGTCTCATAAACATGTCATAAAGGAGATGTTACAGAGTTTTCAGTGTTATGGACCTTGTTGACAAATAGCCCTCCAAACAATCTCTGCTTTTATATATACATGAGATTTTAGTACAACTGTGATAATGGCCTGAGCTTTAGGGTCACAATTTATGTCCTCCAATTTTATGGATATCAACATTTTCATACATGCACATATGTCTCTATTTGAGATCTTGAATATAGAATAATGAGTACAAGGCTGAAAGCTGCTCTTGGAAAATCTGTTCGCTTCAACACTTTACTGTAGATGTAGCATAAACATTTTGAGGCCCATTGTGAACATAATTTCAGGATATAGAACTTATACCACTAAACAATAGATAATATAATCCTTCATCTTTGCTGACCCCTTTCTCTAAAAATGGCGCAAACTGACTTTTAATGCTGCTATTTCAATATAAAAGTGATTAAAATTTATTTTTATTAAATATTCTGCTACGACTAATTATATTATTTTAGAACAAATTAAAAATTTGGCTACAATGAAAACTAAATTTTCACATCTGATTGAGATAGTCTGTATGTAAATCATCTTTCTGTTTTTACCTTTGACAAGACCTCGTGTGATATGTCCCTTCTATTGATTAGATGCTAATCAATGTGGAAGGCTGTGCAAAATGGTTGCCTTGTAGCAGCCAAGTCTGCCAGAGAATCACAGAGCAGAACCAAATGATTCTGGCATTCATATGGCAAGTGTTACAAATGCTGTTATAAAAATAGGGGATAAGATGAGGATATGTAGGTTCTGTTCCACGCAGAGAAGGGTATCCTACCCTCTTCACCTTTGTATTTTTATATGTGACTGACAATTTAGGTGCTGTCCTTGACCACCACTGTTCTTAAAATGCTTAGACCAACATATTGAACTACTCAGTAACCAAGCTTTCCAAATAGTGCCAAATCATGTCATTATTGAAAAATATGGCTATCAGACATTTCTGATTCCTTAATTATAGCATGGGTAAAAGAGAATGTTCACACAAATACTGGTAACTTGATTCAGGATGTTTGGCCATGTAAACTAAGCAAAATATTACTTTTTTTTTTAATGCACAGAGTTGAAATGGTTGTTTTATGTTTGAAAACTTCTATTTTTGAAGCAAACAGTGAAAATGGAAAATGTTTTGCAAAAATAGAATTCCTGTAAAACTCTTTTCCCCATTTCCGTAAGTCTTTTCCTGGGTGATGATCATAAATTAAAACGCATTTTAGAGGGCTTGCAGTAGCTGCAAGAAATGTGAAGATACGTTAGTTCTTTCAAAAAGTTTGTTGCGTTCTTTAATTCAGTAGCATTAATGACCAAGTGTGTAAGTTTTCATGACTTGGATTCTTAACATTGCTTCTAGGCTTATTCTTTGCTTATTCATTACATTCTGAAATTTCCTGTAGTGTTTTAGATTAATAATGCAATAATCTATACTTTCCAGTGAGGTCTTTCCAGTGTTTTGATGTTGTTTCCTCTTTTGTTTGATTTGGCTTCTCACCCAAACTGGGCACCCTCTTATGGTGCTAGGAGCTAAAAGAAGAGCCTTGCTGTAAGACTGCAAGACTCAGCTGTAGTGAAAGTCAAGGATAAGTGTTGCATGTTCTTATATGGTGGCCAACCTTTCTCCCACTGGCACTGAAAGTATTCTGGCCTTTTTACATAGAGAACTTGCACCCAAGGCCTGCAGCCATTTCCCAGCAGGAGGGCTACAGGAGCTTATTGCCTCCACCATTTAACTCTCTCCCTGATTTAACTGCTGAGTAGTGGTTTTAAAAGAAAGGGAGGTGAATCCTTTCACTCATACGTATTTTCTCATATGTTATGAGGATGGGAATGAGAACAGTAGGAATGTGTGCATAGGGTGTCATTTTTGATGTCTGTAATTTCTGTTGCTGTTGTTTTTGCCACTCTTAGTATCCTGTTTTCTCAAAGCTCTACCACTGTTTTCTGTGTGATCTCAAAACCCTAACTAGTTTGCAAAAATGGCTGATGTTTTATCTCTAGTTGAGATCGGGAGGTGCACAAGTCTTGGAAGGATGCATAGCAGAAATACACAATATCACCAGCCTAGATATTTCAGACAATGGTAAGTACACAGAACAGGAACGGAGGGTCACGTGAGAGCAGAATCTGGCAAAGTGCTTTCTCTGTCAGCTCGCAATGTAATCCAGGGTAGCTGCTCTTGCTGTATGATTGTTCACTGTGTTAATGATGGGAACGTCTAAGTTTCAGAAATCTAATTGCTATGAGGAGTATAAAGCTGCTTTCCTACTAACTCTAACCTCAGAAGTTCATTTTGTTGGAGATAGGCATAACAACAGAATAAAAGTGATGACAGCAAGCATCTTACAAGATCTACAGGGATTTGTGCAAATGGGTTAAATAAGAAGGGATAAGAAATGAAAATATGATGAAGGAAAGAAGGGAAAGGAAAGACCAGGTATTGAACAGAGCTGAGGTCATGGCACTGAAGAAACAGGAAAGGGAAGTTTGGAGCCAACAGTCAGCCAGTTCCAGATCAGAGAAAGCCTGAAGTGGAAAGTTCCTGAAATGTTGTTGCTTATTGTTGTTTATTATTAACTTGTTAACTTACTGTTGTTTGTTGTTATAAATTTGGCTCCTAATTTGTAATAATCTAAATAGTGGACTCTTCAGATCCATCAGTAGTTTAGGAGTGCAAAATTACAATATGCCATTATTTTCATTTGGGAGCAGAATAAAAATCACTTTCTCTCTCCCCCACTCCCATTTTGTTTATGACCTGTTATGTTAGCGTCTTTGCATCTGCAGGTTTTGAGGCCATGTTGGTACACATTTCAGTTGAAACTGAATAACAATCAGCATGGTCTCAAAATTCCTGAAGGAACATCCAACTTTGCCTCACAGTGCTAGGGACCACTCTCGTGGGGCTGAAGTAAGGACAAGGAACTACATTTCTCTTCTATTTTTCTGAGAGGTGCTGCCATCTCTCAGGTTAGAAGAGATCATGAGGCTGATTAGGGTAAAAATTTAAATCTTTTGAGCCAAAGCTCTGAGACACACAGTGGCTCATACTTATTCTTAAGGAAAAAGAGGCCAAAAAGAAAATGAAGACTTAAAAATTTTAGTTTTTTTAGAGCTATTTAAATTAGTACTCTGTGGTAGTGACTTGAATGAATATAGCTTTTGCAATTGAACCCTACCTGGCTCTTTTATTAAAATGTGTTTTAATTCTTAATCTAATCTGATTCTTTACAGGCCTAGAATCTGACCTGTCAACACTTGTAGTCTGGCTTAGTAAAAATCGATCGATAAGACACTTGGCATTAGGCAAAAACTTTAACAACATGAAATCCAAGTAAGGCTTTTCTTTTTATTTTATTTTCAATAACAAGAGAATGGATGAGGAGAAGCTGCTGATTTCATCATCTCCCTAACTTTTCTTCCCTCAGAAATCTCACTCCAGTACTTGATAATTTAGTTCAGATGATTCAAGACGAGGATTCAGTGAGTATCTCTCTGCCTACTATCATCTTGTGTATTTGATCCTCATAGCTTATTTCGGGTAATTTTCTTCACTGTGTTAATTTGCTGCATAAGATTTTATCATGATCCTGCACAGAGTCAAATCTTTTTTTTTTCCAAGTAACATTTTTTTCTTGTTTGTAGCATACCAGTTTCTTAGCTTAATATTAGGATCTGTGTCTCTTGAAGAAGTAACTCATTCCAAATAGCTGGATGGACTTAACTGTGTTTGCTTTAGGTCTAAATTATACAGCCCTCTAGACACAAATGTGTAAAGCGTTCGTGTCAACGTAGGAGATTACAGCCATAGAGTTCTGGGATTGATGAGGTTCCTTAAATAACAGATTTCTTTTAATCAACACTTTTCAGAAGGCACTATTTCCTTGTGCCTATTATTAGGTATTAGGTATTGCTTTTTTTTTTCGCTTGACAAAATGCAAAGTTACTGCAGTGATCTTCCAGAGCACGTTTATCTTTCAAAAGATGCAAAACGGATGCAAAAGGTTATTTTTCACCTCTAGTGCATTAATCACAGGAGCAATTTCATAAAACCCTTTCACAGTGCCTTAATGGGATGCTTGCCCACTTCCTTCATTTCCAGCCTTTCCTAACAATTTCCTGCGATTGCTTTCTTACCCTACTTGGCACCTTAAATTTGACTAGATGGGAATCTAAAAGTACACTGTTGCTGTCATGCTTGTGGATCTCTATTCACCTTGCCTAGTCCCTTTCTTTGATTTCATTCCCCTTGCAGATAACAAGCAGGCTTCACTTTCCTCATTCTTCAAAAATAGCTGACTCCAACTTCTGTTGTCTTATCACCTCTTGACTTTTACTGTCTCATTCGAAGTTCATGGTCCAGCTAACTGCTTTCCTTTCTTTTTCTCCATATGTGTCTGTGCCCTGCACTTCAGTGGAACAGGTTTTGTTTGGGTTTCTGGTGTTTTCTTCTGTTCAAGATCATTCTGTGTGCATTGCCTCAGATGCATTTGAAGTAGTTTGTAAAAATTGTCCTTTCTGTGTTCTCTTAATTGGGATTAAGAAAATTAATGGCACTGTTTTTCTCTTGATTCATTGCCTACTTCCAGCCCTAACTTTTTAAAAAGTGGGATATCTGTGTGACAGTATAGGGCTGCATATGAATGAATGCATGAACTAAACCTAATTTTAACTGAGTTAGTGTGAGTACTGAAAGCAGTAAGTCCTTGTCTGCACAAGTTAGATGGAAGATCATGATAAGAGGGTTGTTGGTGGAGCTCTCTCTTACCTTCTGCACCAAAAGAGATTTTTATACTGTGCTGTGTGAATTACTGCCTTCCACCCTGGATTTGAAGGAAATGGGACAGGGTTCTCTTTCCCTTCTGTCTCTTTTTACATTTTACCAAAGGTGGTACCATTTCCTCAGATATCTGCTTCTTCTCTTTAGACTTTTGTCTCTATCCCACTCTCATCTCATATTAAATCTTTCACAGCTATTCGGAAGAATGCTGCATTAGATTCAGATTAACCACAAACAAAATCAATTTGTATGTTTTTTCTTAACTTCCTTTGTCCTTTTGCTTGGTTGTAGGTGACCATTACTTCCCACTCAGGCCATACCATAGAACTCCTCTTCAACATATTGTACATCCAATCAGTCTCCAAACCTTTGTCTCAAGTACACTGATTTTTTTTTCTGTTTGTGTCATTGTTCTGTTCATATTTTCTACCTCCAGTGCTAAAACCTAATTCCAGCTTCCTCTTCTTGTGTCTGTATAAGGTATTACAACCTTTCATTTGTCTTCCCTTGCTCCTGTTTTTGCACCCTCCATTCATGCTAGAAAGGTAACTGATAAATGCTGGGTGTGTTGTTCTCACCCCTCTTCTTTACGTCTTCAGCTTCGATTTCTTGTGCTTCTTTTCCTGTCAGCCTTTAGGTAATGTCAGCAGTTGTGTTTCATTTTATGCCTTTTGCACAATCCAATGTTCAGATGTGCACCTGTCCTTCATCACCATGTCTTTCCCAAGATAAACCACACAACACACTCTTTAGTCACATCCTATTTCCAAACCGGTTTACAAAGAGATAGTCCACCAAAATGTTGTCTAAAAAGCTGTCTTTAGGTGTTTAGCAAGAAGAGACAATTATTTTAACATGCACTAGGGATACAGCATGTGATCCTGTTGTTACACTTTCTCTTCTCTTTCCCATTTTCTTCTCTTGTAAATACTCTTCAGTGAGGGAATCTTGTTTCTTTCTGCCTTGTGAAATGTCTGCATGCTAAGATCAGTCACGAAACATCTCCGACCAACAACATCTCCTAAAGAATTGAAGACAAACTGATTCTGTAGCACTGCAGGAAAGCATGAACAGATAGTTGCTTAGTATGGTCCACACTCTACCATGATATAGTGCAATGTTTTGAAAATGGTTTTAAGTTTCTAGCTATTTTGGTTTGACTTTGAATCCCAGATGATTCTTATTCTGCCATTGCTATTTGTTTGTTTATTGCCACAGGAAATTAAAGATTAAAATGGAAGCTGAGAGAGCAGAGTATGATGTTGCCCAGTGTGGATCCCTTGCTCAGTATTGCCTACAGGTGATGCAGTGTGGGGACCGCCTGAAAAGAGTGGTTTTATTTTAAAAGAATCACCTGCCAAATGCTTCTTCATGTATTTATACATGCTTTAAATAGATCGGTTGCTGTTTTAGTATGAGTAATGAGTAAATTACTCTAAAGAATTAATAGCTCGGCTATTTCTGACTGCAGAAATACAACTAGATATGAATATAATAGTATACAGTTTAAAAACTGTAGCAGTAACCTCAGCAGCAAAATTCTGCAGATGTTAAATATGTGCAAGAACATAAAATTTAGGGTTTTGATTTTTTTTCTTCTATTTAAGTAGATGCTGTACTGTGCAGGCTATAAAAGTATGTACTTGTTAGCATAGCAGGAGGTGTCAGAAGCTGTATGCTTGCTATGTTATTTCTTTTTCTCTTGCAAAAGTGACTGTTAAACTGTAGGCACGGTGTCGCATTACTCAGAGCAATAGTCCTGCACAGAGCAGAGATTAGCACAGTGCTGCGTATTTTTGGTTTTACTCCAGTATTTGCTGCAGAATAGGTCTTTTGAGGATTTTTACAGAATTTTTCTTCTTATTTGAATGAATTTAACTTGATTTAATCCTCAAGTGTTCCCAGTGGGAGTAAGGTAAAATCAAATGGAATATAGTTTCTACTCCTATCCTTTACTTTAAGGATACCTCTTTCCTCATATGATTATTGAAAAAGGTTATTTTAAAACATCTTTAGTGTATTGGCAAAGAATCTGCTGCCGCAGGGGTAATGAAATGCTTTTCAGACATTTGTTTTCTCAATATTTAACTAAAACAGTAATTTGTTACTGGAAACATATGTTTATTGGCTATGCAATATTATCCTTATTTATAGGCAACTGGTGGTTGTAACTTTTTTCTTTTTGTGTACTGGTCAAACATTCTCACGATGTTACAGCTTACATATTTATTTGTATAGAGTTACCTTCTGATTGTAGTTTATATTCAAAGCCCCAAATCAATTATTGTTCCTTGTTCTTTCAGTAAGGGGTAAAGGTGGCTATACCAGAAAATAGAATTAGCAGCTAATGCACTTGCGAGGCCTTGCCAGTGCAGCAGGTGTTGGTTGCAGTGTGCTAATAGCGGTGCATAAACTTCAAAACTTGAAGCACACAGAGTCAGAGCGATTAAAGCAAATCTTACGTTGTCTTATCAGAGCGATGGAACAAGTAAGGATGGAAGTTCTTTCTTGCTCCAGCAGGATATTTGAGGTTTAGGAAACCTGATGAATACATATTTATGTAGCACTTCCAGATGAGTTACAGGGATACCCCTTCCTAAAATGATAGATGAGGAACAGAAGGAACTTTGTTTTCACAGGCTTATTTGTGTAGCTCTGCCTTGGGTGCTGTGGAGTGCTGCTTTCCCATGACTGGCACAGGAACCTTCTCAAACTTGTGCCAACAGCTCTGTGCCATTCGAATGTGGCACTGATACTCTTTAGAGCACCTAACACAATAAAACAGGCACAATATTAGAGGCATTAACAGAGTAATTTAATAACTTCAATTTAAACTAAAACCAGCATGTGGCTTATGTTACTGTTAGACTTTTTAATTATAATCCTGCTGTGCCTCCAAATTTTTATGCATTTCCTCGCTGATAAATGCCTTCCTCATTGTTGCGATTTTTTTTGGTTGTTACGGTGCTCCCGTCGAGTCTGGAAGCCAGAGTCCATTGCATAGTGGGTACTGGACAAGCGTCTGGGAGCTAGGAAACCATGCATATATAGGTCAGCTGGCTTAGTTACATTAATCCAAGCTTAGTTGCCAATCCATCATGTCTAGTTTAGGTGCCTTGATTCATTCTTGTGAGCTGCTGATTTTTCTTATTTTGGCAATCTGTGTATTTTTAGGCTTCTAAAATTCATCATCTGATACATGCATAAGTGAGCAAGCAGTGACAGCAGCCTCCTTATGAACTCCATCTTGAGCAAGGGAAAGTGTTATGCAGAGTTGCCACACAGCAATAATGACAGGTTACGATTTTTAGCAGCTTTAATGCCTCTGCAGGGCATGGTGATGGATAGACTGCAGTTATTATGCACCTACCATGGAGTCCTGGGACACTGACAAGGAGGAAAGGATCTGCACACGTTAATACAGACATTTCTAGCTTTTGTGAGGTTTTGGAGCACGTGTTGCAGGAGCCTCCCCAAAACAGTTTCAGCTTAACATCGTATGTATATGTATTAACAAAAAAAAAAAAAGAAAAAGCCTAAATAAAGGTATTGGAATCACAGGTGTTAAATATCACTGTGAATAGTATTTATTGTCTTATGAATAATGAATAATTCATCTTAAGGCTTTTAATTTCAGACATACTAGAGTTGTCTGTCTCCTTCCTCTGATGTGTCAATGCGACTTTCAATAAAGTTGAAGGAACAGAAATGCAAAATCACTCTTTAAAATTGAAGTAGCAATAGCAAAGCAATTTAAAGCAGTAATCTTTGTTTTAAAAATATCTTGAATCCTAACTTGCCCCATGAAAACATTCTTAGTCTGAGTGAGAGAATGTAATGTAATGTAATGATACTTTTATTTCTCACTGACAGCGAAGCGCGATGGTTAAATAAAACTCACTGGACAACAGAAGTTTTCTTGTGAAGTTGATTGTTGCTATATTGCTTCTTCTGTATTCTACTGTATACTGTATTCATACAGCAAGTGAGAGATACGGACATTTAAAAATGTTTTTTTTCAAGGTTACAACTAAGTTTGCCTCTGTGTCTTTGACTCCTGTTCCGTAAGATGTTGACTGCTGTTCTAATGTGTAATGTGTCATGTGTTACCATATCCACAGCAAAACAATTTACCTCTAAGTTTTAGTGTTCACAGTGTTCTCTCTTAGAGTTTAGGAGGTTGGTAGATTCTTTTGCTGATGTGTGAGAAATGAATGCATTATCAGCTGCTGTTATTGGTGCCTTTCATATGCTCCACAGCCTCTGCAGTCGCTGTCCCTCGCAGATTCCAAGCTGAAGACTGAAGTCACCATCATTATTAATGCTTTGGGCAGCAATACGTCTCTTACAAAAGTGGATATTAGTGGAAATGCCATGGGAGATATGGGAGCGAAGATGCTAGCCAAAGCCCTACAGATAAACACAAAGCTCAGGTAAGGGTAACATTTGCGGAATTGTTTAATAATAGTGAAGTCTTTGGCTTAGTCTCTGTCCCTCTTCAAGACTCATGGTAAGGCAAGTCTCCCTACAGTGTCTGTGTTTGCAAAGATCCTCTTTTTCACTTAAATAAGCAAAGCAAGGAAATTCTTTCAACAAAAACGACTTTTGAAGGGACAGTATCCTTCTCTTTTTGCTGTGGCAAGAGGACTTTAAATTTCATAGAATCATAGACAAAATTAGATTGAAAGGAACTCAGGAGGTCATCCAATCCAACCTACTGCTCAAAGCAGGGTCTACTTTGAAATTAGACCATGTTGCTCAGGGATTTGTCCAGCCAGGTTCTGAAGACCTCTAGGGCCAAGGATTCTACAACTTTTCTGAGAAACCTACCCCAGCACTTAGCTACATTTTTCAGTATTCTCTCTTCTACTAAAGGCCTTTCTAGCAGAGAAAATTCTGGTACTTCAGTAGGAAACAAAAATTAATTGTTCTTTGTTTTCTGAAGTTTCACTCTGGCAGAAAACTAGGAGCACATAGAAATTGATTACAGGAGCAGCACTAACCAGCTCTCTTTCAATAGATCTGCTGGACCTTGGTGCCTGTCCTTTGCAACTTCATCCATCTAACAGCTTTACTGTGCACAGCTCCAAATATGTCCCCATCATCGAGAAAACTAATTCTTACCCCTGCTTTTGTCAGGCTGTACAGATGAACCTTTCATGGTGTATTTTCTGTGAGGAGAGACTGTTTTGTGTTTGGTTTTCTGTGAGGAGAGACTGTTTTGTGTTTGCGCCCAGCAACAGTGCATCCCTGTGCGTAGGAAGTCAGGCAGAGGGGGCAAGAGACCTGCGTGGATGAGCAAGGAGCTGGTGGCAATGCTCAAGCAGAAGAAGGTGGTATACAGAATGTGGAAGAAAGGGCAGGCCCCCTGGGAAAAATACAGGAGCGTAGTCAGGGAATGCAGAGATGCAACTAGGAAAGCTAAGGCTCAGTTGGAATGCAGCCTGGCAAGGGATGTTAAAAATAACAAGAAAAACTTCTATAAATATATTAACAGTAAAAGGAAGATCAGGGGAAATGTGGGTCCTCTAGTGAATGGGATGGGCACCCTGGTTACGAAGAACACAGAAAAAGCAGAGCTGCTGAATGCCTGCTTTGCTTCAGTGTTTACCAAGGGCAGCCCTGTAGAGTCCCAGGCCCTAGTGACAGGAGAAGAAGCTGGAAGAAAGGAAGACTTGCCCAGGGTAGAGGAAGATTGGGTCAGAGAGCACCTAAGACACCTCGATACCAACAAATCCATGGGCCCCGATGGGATGCACCCCAGAGTTCTGCGTGAGCTGGCCGATGTCGTAGCCGAGCCGCTCTCCATCATCTTTGAAAGATCCTGGAGAACGGGGGAGGTGCCGGAGGACTGGAAGAAGGCCAATGTCACGCCAGTCTTCAAAAAAGGCAAGAAGGAGGACCCGGGCAACTACAGGCCGGTCAGCCTCACCTCCGTACCTGGAAAAGTGATGGAACGGCTCATACTGGCCGTTGTCTCCAGGCACGTGGAGGACAAGAAGGTGCTCAAGACTAGTCAGCATGGATTCGCGAAAGGGAAATCATGCTTGACTAATCTGATAGCCTTCTATGATGGGATGACTGGCTGGATAGATGAGGGGAGAGCGGTGGATGTCATCTACCTTGACTTCACCAAGGCTTTTGACACCGTCCCTCACAACATCCTCCTGGACAAGCTCCGGAGGTGTGGGCTGGATGAGTGGTCGGTGAGGTGGATTGGCAACTGGCTAGATGGCAGAACTCAGAGGGTGGTGATCAGCGGTGCAGAGTCTAGTTGGAGGCCTGTGTTGAGCGGAGTGCCCCAGGGGTCAGTCCTCGGTCCAGTCCTGTTCAATTTATTTATCAACGATCTGGATGAAGGCACAGAGTGCTCCCTCAGCAAGTTTGCAGATGATACGAAGCTGGGAGGAGTAGCGGATACTCCAGAGGGCTGTGCTGCCATCCAGAGGGACCTGGACAGACTGGACAACTGGGCGGTCAAAAACCTCATGAAATTCAACAAGGCCAAGTGCACGGTCCTGCACCTGGGGAGAAATAACCCCAGACACCAGTACAGGCTGGGGACCGACCTGCTGGAGAGCAGCTCTGCTGAGAAGGACCTGGGCGTCATGGTGGACGACAGGTTGACCATGAGGCAGCAGTGTGCCCTCGTGGCCAAGAAGGCCAATGGCATCCTGGGGTGCATTAAGAGGAGCATCTCCAGCAGGTCGAGGGAGGTGATCTTACCCCTCTACTCAGCCCTGGTAAGGCCACATCTGGAGTACTGTGTCCAGTTCTGGGCCCCACAGTACAAGAGGGATGTGGAGCTGCTGGAGAGAGTCCAGCGCAGGGCCACGAGGATGATCAGGGGCCTGGAACATCTGCCCTATGAGGAGAGGCTGAGGGAGCTGGGCTTGTTCAGCCTGGAGAAGAGAAGGCTGAGAGGGGACCTGATCTGTGTCTATAAGTGCCTCAAGGGAGGCAATGAGGAAGATGGGGCTGGCCTCTTTTCACTGGTGGTCACTGACAGAACCAGAGGAAATGGCCACAAATTGAAGCATAAAAAGTTCCACGGGAACTTAAGGAAGAACTTCTTGACGGTGAGGGTGACAGAGCACTGGAACAGGCTGCCCAGAGAGGTTGTGGAGTCTCCTTCTCTGGAGATCTTCAAGACCCGCTTGGATGCAGCCCTGTGCCACGTGCTCTAGGTGGCCCTGCGTGTGCAGGGGGTTGGACTAGATGACCTCTAGAGGTCCCTTCCAACCTTAGGCATTCTATGATTGTATGACCTCTAGTGACTTGTTCCCCAGAGGATAAGAAATTCCACCGAAGCATCTATTTTGTAGAAAATCAAGGATCTTGGTTTTCACTTTTCTGTGTCCAAATGCTGAGGTGGTGACTGAATGTTGGAAATGTGAAGAAACACTAGAGGGATGGCTTGTGTTTGTTTATGTATGAACCCAAAATGACCGCGAAGAACCTTAAGTAATTGATTGGTTACTGCACTATGTGGCTCTTTGGTATTGCTTCAGTAGGTACTTGCAAAGTAGACTCGCAAACTTTATTCTGATGCTCTTCCTGGAAAGAGCTGATAATTTGAATTTAAACCTTTATCTCCAAATCTTTCTATTATCTGTATTTTTACATGCTAGATATCAATGCAATATATTTTAGATTTTGATACTAATAATAGAAAATATAGTATAAATTCCTGTTAAAAGGAAGGTAAAGTGAATTTGTAGTCTCTTTGTCTTTAGCTTTTGCTTTTCTAAGGTTTTAGCTTGTAACTAAGCACAGAGTTTTAAAATGTCATCTTCTACTGTATATATGCATACTTGGACATAAGACCTGTGTTACTTTAAAGTACAAAGTTTTATTATGGATAAATTGGATCGTCTGTGTTTTGTTTTGTTTTATTTTCTCCTCAGAACTGTAATATGGGACAAGAATAACATCACTGCACAGGGCTTCCAGGACATAGCAGTGGCACTGGAAAAGTAAGTTCGCAAGCAACTGAATGACAGATGAAAAAGGAGGCCAAAGTCTTAGATCCTGAAAGATCTGAACGTCCGCAATTCTCCCTGCAGTCAGCGTAATTTGAAGATCCTGGATGCATCTCAGTTTTAAACATCAGGGTGCTTAATGTAAAATGAAATTTATGACTTCACATTTAACTCAGAGGGTTGAGGAAGCGCTCTGTGTGGCTCCTTCATCCGCACTTGCTGGCAGCACTTGGGCCAGTGAGTTCTGCTATTAGCGCTAAAATTCTGAATTTGAGAATCTCCTCCTTATTTCTCTTGCGTTGATAGAGCATGTATGAACTCTAGTGAAATGAACAAATCTGTATTCAGTAACAGAAAATGGCTAATTGCTGAAAACACATGACTCTTTGCTTTTTTTTTCTTTTTTCCCCCTCAGCAAGTTGAAACTAATAGTGATGATCTCAGGAAGTTGTTTGTCGTAATCTTTGTGGTTTGAGTCATTTTGCTTCACTTGAGCTCGCAGTATCAGCTGTTACCAGTGATAGGTGCTAAATGACTTTAATCCGTTTCCATCTCTAGCACAGTTCTTTACATTTGATGATTACTTTTCTTAAGAGATAAAAATTGCAGATTTAAATTAAACAGTTGTTTTGCAGCATCAAATCCCTTCAACAGGAGCAAAGAGCGTCTTCTGAAAGTGATCGTAATGCTCAATTGCTGTTTTCTAGACAAGATGTCTTGCAAAACTGTATAGCTACTTACGGTAGCAACCTAACCCTTGCAAAGATCATAGTTCTAGTGCTTGTCAACCAGTATTGCATTACTGGTATAGAAGTTGTTTGTTTCATTAAACTGTCTTTATGTGCTTTGCTTCAAAATCAATTTAGTTGTACTGATGAGAGAAATAATGTAAACAATGTATAATTAAGTGCATCACATTGGAGTGATTTCGCTGATAGTAGTGAATAATAATTTGCAAAGGTTATTTGTTCAGATATTTCTCTTTTATAGATCAACAGCATGTATGTTTATAAATCTGGCAGAAAAAAATATATACAATTTTCTGTTTAGAATCATCTTTTATCTGAGCATTTATCTGAGCATTTCAGAAGAGAAGTAAATACAAAGACAGAGTATCCAAAGCCAAGTGCATCTTCATGATCTAAGCAGAAAAAAAGGACATGCTATTGACCATTCTGTCAGTTGTTGTTGTGATGTCTTATTCATTCAGCTTGGAAGCTGAAGTCGTCTTCTGTCTTCTTTTTTTTTAACATGTTAAAATCATAATACCACAGTGCAAGCCTTGAACAAAGGTTTAAATTTGTAAACCTGGAATTGTCAGTGTTGCCTGAAAAAAAACAGTCTTCAAACAATCCATCTAGAAGATATATTGAGAACATCCTTCACCATATGTTTTCTAGAAATATATGGTACCATCAGTTTTCTGTAGGAAAGAATTGCTGTTCTGAGTGGTATGAAATATACTGAAGGAGCTTGGTGTGTATAGGGGTGGCTTGAGGGGGTGTTTTGGTTTTTGCTTTTAAGAGAAAAAAGGTAATATGTTAAACCACAAAGAAAAAATGAAGAAAAGAAGAAAGACAGGTTTTCATAGTAAGACAAGGCTGGCTAAGGAGCTTTGAGAGGGATTGTAAGGAAACTTCAAAACATATTGACGTAATTTGAGCATTTCTTCCCCCTTCCTCCCAGCTTTTCTTTGTCTATTTAAGGTTGCATGAAAAAGTTATTCCTGCCATGGAATTTCAGAAGCTTCACTATTAACAGAGTTGCCACAACAGACATAAAAAATCAGGAAGAATTTACATAGAATTCTGTAAGGGTGCTAATACAGGAGAATATTTGAGTACACTGTGCATCTGCTTAGCCTGGTCAACATGGATATGCATGTCATTATTTTTAATGGTTAAATAAGTATGTGGTTCGATCTTTTGCAGTCTAGAGTTCACTTTATCGTACAGATGCACTGTATAGTCCCCTACTGATTACTAAAAGACTTTTTTCTATATGGACCTACTGGAGAAATAGCTCAGCTTCTAAAATCTGGGGCAAAATGCTGGGATTTATTGGAGAACTATGAAATCCTTGCTTTTTAATGATATCAAAGTCACATATCTCAGCCTTCAAAATAGGTAGTTGACTTAGCAGTAGATGAACGTAGCTACGGAATTATTTTGCAAACAAATAAGTAAGATGCAGGGTGCAATTATTTCCATAAAGCAGTATTATATTAAAAATTTGTGAGTCTTTTGAAATTGTTTTATATATGAGAAAGTATTAAATACTAAATTTTTGAAACTACCCCTTTTCATCTCTGTCTGAATATTTCTGTTTAGAGTTGGAGCTGATAGAGTTGCCAGCAGGCACTGAGAATTCCTAGTCTGTGTGATACCAACAAAATTAATACAACCTTGTGAGCAAAGGCACAGAGCATAGTTGAGTGTTTAATTGAAATCCACTGGGCATTACCTATTTAACTGCATTTTATGCTTTTTAAAATTTCTATCTGTATTTAGTATCAAAGTGGAGTTAGATACTAGAAGGAGCTCGCTGCAGTTAGTCCACTTAACAATGTAGAAGATACTGTAAGAATGCGAGTTCTACAGACAGACAAGATAAATTTTCTCTCCTCATTTATTCTCTTAGTGAGATACAGTAATTAGGTTAAGTTTTAAAAGCCTTTTTGTTTTTTTCTTTAGGAATTATACTTTGAGATTCATGCCTATACCTATGAACGATGCTTCCCAAGCACTCAAAACAAACCCCGAGAAAACAGAAGAGGCGCTGCAAAAGGTAGTGCATATGCCACTCGTGCAGAAAAAAAAGTGCTAATTTTAAATGGTTGTGTCTTCATGCTTGTCTGAGTGGGAATTCTTGGCCAGTTTGATTGATTGGTTGTTTTGCATGGGCATACATGAGGAAATCGAATACAGGAGCAAATAGAGTTTTATTCCAAAGAGTGGTTGTGGTGAAGGGTAATAGAATGCAATGGCTTGGTACCAAAAAAACCCGTATCTAAACCAGTATAGCTGGACCAGATATTTCTTTATGTCCAAGTATGGAAATGAGGGTTAGAACTTGGTGTGTTTGTGCATATGTGCTTGTGTGTATTTCCAGGTGCACAGGATTATTGGCATGCATTTTTCCTGTTGTGGCATGGAGAGCACAGTCAGTGCTGTACAAGACAAAAAGAATGCTTTTTAATTTGGAAGACAATAAAAACAATTGATGCTTGTGTTTTGTACAGAATGCAAACACTAGGTTGCCATAAATAAACAACTGCACCAGCATGTTCTTTTGGATGAAAATGGTGTTGACAGTATCTGTAGCTGTTCCACTTAGGTGGATTATAGAAATCCTACCTGAGTTTTAATACAGTAGACCATGCAAGCTCCAAATCAATCTTTGTGGTCAATCAGAAAACACAGATCTCACAACTTTTAATGAATAGTTTTCCTTCAGTCAGGGTAGGGGCATAGAAACCTTAAGTAGCTCTTATAGATAGCTGTGATTAAAAAGCAAATGCCTATGGGGCTTATTAGCAAAGAAATTTTCAGTAAATGATTCTCAAGAGGAAAAATAGTGGTAGTTAGCTCCTATTTCTTTGATGCAAGAAAATGATCTAAATTCTGCTTAAAAAATCTGGATCATGGGGATTTTACTTTCATTTTGTCTAATATAACTGTAGGTAGCTTTATTTCTGTAATTTTAAATGCATTTATGAAAAAAATATTGTGGACCATTATGTACAGAGAGCAATTTTTATTCATTTAAATGTTGCTAAAGAATGTGTTTGATGCTGTGTTTGTTTTAACTTGTATTGTTCAGGGTTTCTTTATCCGACATAAAGTAGTCATGTACTGTGTCCCCCCACAAATGGTGAAAGTCTCTGGAGCTGTGGAGCTAATTCCATGCACACACAAACACCTACCCGTACCAATTTTGGGGTGAGGTGCCTGGTGCAGGGTCACCGGAGCTGACTGGGAAGGCCAGAAGAGCGCTCAAGCTTCAGCACAGGGCAGTCTGGAAACAGCCAGAGTCTGCTGGCCTTGCTCCAGGAGCAGGTGTTCCCAGCTCCCCAGCTGCAGTCCCTCCTCAGCACTTTCCCTCAGGACAACCCTGCATTACTGTTGGAAGCTGAACATGATGCTCTAACTGATGCTTCCAATTAAGAGGTTACTGCTAGACCCTGTTAGTCTCCGTCTCACAACTTGCTGGCTACTGCCCCCATCTTCTCTTCTTTTTCCTTCAGACCAGACCTGTGACTGTGGATGGACCTTAACTTTACTAGTCGGGGTTTTTTTGACTTTGCTTGGTTTGGCAGAACCAAGTGAGAGGGGAACTGTGTGCCATTGCCATTGAGCTGGCAGATAGTAGGTGGTGACAGTGGGTGACAGTAATGGTGGACTGTGAGTAGCAGCTGAGGGTAGGAATCGCTTGTCCCAGAACAGCATTGTAGAGACTCAAATCAGTTGCCTAATAATATTTTTGCCTGCTTTTTTATTATTATTAGATAGAAAACTACTTGCTTCGTAATCATGAGACCAGAAAGTACCTGCAGGAGCAAGCATACCGGCTGCAGCAAGGCATCGTCACCAGCACCACTCAGCAGGTGAGGACCTTGTTCCTTATGGGTAGTTCTTATTTTTTTAAATCTGGCTTAGGATAAAGTTTTCTTCTACTTGCAGCAGAGCAGCTTAAGGCAGAATTTGCCTTGTTGGTGATACTCGATTTTCTGAAGAGGTAATCATCATCGCTGTTGTTTCTTTTTTCTTGAAAAGGCAGGCCTATGTGTACAGGCCTAATACTGTGCAGAGAAAGACTCAAGCTATCACATGTAACTGTTGTAGGAACTGGGAGCTCTTCTACTCATTAGTGCTCAGGAGCCTGAGTTCTCATCACTGTGATGAACACCATCATAAGACTATGCTACTTCTGATCTCTGCACCAGTTCCAGCATCTTTACATAGCATTGAAATACAATGTAAGCACACCCTTAGATGTCACCAGCACTTACAGCCTTGTAGGGCATGTCATCCTCTGTCTTACACCTTCAGAATTTCATGTATAGGAATTTTACTTAGAGGAAAGTAGAAAAGGAAAATAGAATTCCTTTGTGTCACTTATGTTCTGGACAGCTGAGAAAAACCCTTATGTAATGTAGCCAAAAGACTACTTGAAGCTGGGAAGCTTTCTTGTGTTGTCTGCATCCACTAGGTTTGCTGGAATGTGTCCCCCGCAGTGGGAGATCCCCAAGAGTTTTCTGTGATAGATCAGCATTGTCTTTACTCTGGTCCGTCGCTTCCCAGCACCCTTCAGGGCTGTTTTCAGCTCCAGTACAGCATGGAAGCAGAGTGGCAAAGAGGCAAACTTAGCATAGTATTTCCTTTAAATTTGCTTGCACCTTTGTTATATTCCCACACAAATGGAAGGTTACATCCATGGGGAGAGAAGTACCTGTTTTCTCTTTAGCTGAGTTAGTAAAAATTCTGTGTCCTATGCATTTTTTTTGTGTGTGTGTGTCTTATTTCACAGAAGCTTTTCTCTACCTCCGTTATTAAAAGTTAATGGGACAGTGTTTCGTCACTCAGGCCTGAAAATACTTGCAACCTTTTCAACAGAGAAAATGGTACATGGAAATGGTGCTTGTATTAAAAAACTGCAGCACAACTGCAATAGCAACATCACTTGATTTTATAAAGTCACTCGTCTATTCCAATGCTACCTATTTTCCTGTGCTGATCATGAATTAAGCTTAGGTCTTTCACAGCTTGGTGATTTTAAGTTATATTTTTTCCCAACAATCACAAACACATCAAGTTTCAGTAAATGTAACTTACTGTTGTTTTTAAAATAGTAAACCTACCCATTTCTGTACTAAATTCAGTGCAATACAGATGAATTTAAAAATAGTTTTAAAAGAGAGCTGGAAAAGATATTCTAGCTAGCACAGTGGAATTGCATTATTATTCCCAGAGTATATTTTTTTAGTCCAGATGTCCCAATAAGACTTTCCCACTGTCTAATAATTCATTACTTGTTTGCATTTATACAAAAAAAGCCAAAATCCTTTGAAGAGGAAGAGTCATGTGGAGCAGAAAAGAAGCATGCAGTGAAATTATTTCAGTTCTCATGGCTAGCTGTTTGAGATGCGAGAACTCAGGGTTCTGTGATGATGGCAACACATGCGCTTGGTTTTTATTTCAAAATGTCTAATAGTTATTTCAAATGAGTATTAGGCAGGACAATAAAGGCTTTCGAATACTGTATTTGCCCAGTATCTCTTAATCAAAATGGACTGTATGTCCGTCTTGTGGTCCAGCTTGTAAGCATGCTACCTGCCCTGTATTTGAAGTGCGTTAAATGAAATAAATGTAGCACAGATGCAAGTCAGGTTCAGTTGACTACACCATGAAAGAGGTGCAAATTTCTGCTTTGGCAATTTTAGTTTCTTTGCAGTTGGAAGTATTTGCTTGGTGTAACACATCCACAAAACCAGCACAATAGAATTTTGCTCAGACAAGAGAAATCTCTGTTGATATTTGAATGGATTGTAATGAATGACGCTTTCCACTACTGTCCAAAGTCCTTAACAATTCAGGGACCTCTCAGGCAAGATTTAGGTATATTAAGAAAGTTTTCAGGATGAAATTCTCTCCAGAAAAGCAAAAAATATAAACTGGATAACTTGTTATTTCTTGATGGCTATCCTCCAGATAACTGTGGGCGAAAAACATCAAAGGCCTCTTCCTTTATTTTTTTTCTTTTTTAAAATTCACTTTAATTTCATAACATTTAGGTGTGTATATTTATGAGATATAATGCTTTCTTTCAGTAGCATTTATATACCTGCAAGCTATGATAATGCATTTCCATCTTGTTAAATCCTTGTTGCAAATCCCATCATGATACTTTTGATTTGCTAACTGGACTGATATTTTATCTTTTCTATTTCCTTTGTTGAAGTAGATGATTGACAGAATATGTGTTAAAGTGCAAGATCATCTAAACTCTTTAAGAAACTGTGGTGTGGATGTTGTACAGGAAGATGTCAAATCTGCAGAAAGGCTTATGAGGGACGCAAAGAACTCCAAAACAGTAAGCTTCTCCCTGGGTACTCGTAATACTAATCACAGTTTGTGCTTGCAGTCTCCTATTTTGGGAGATTTATAATAGCAGTGTGTCACAAAAGAGGGTTTTGGTTTTTGGGTGTGTGTTTCTCTTTTTTACAAACAGTCGATTCAAGATATTATTTAAAATTACAAAGTATTTCTAACTTAGACTAATTTAGCAGAGGTGTTTCATCCTATTTGCCTAGATTTTTTTCACATTTGATGAGATGAGATATTTTTTCCATCTTACAGCTTTTACCAAATCTGTACCACCTTGGTGGAGCTTCTTGGGCAGGAGCAAATGGTTCACTTTCCAATCCGATCCAAATGACACTTGAATCCATGGCTGGAGAAGTCACAAGAGTTGTTGATGAGCAACTTAAGGTATATGGACAGATGTTTTACCAGAAACGACTAATATCTAGTAATCTTCTGTTGCTCTTCAAAATGTGAATATGCTGTGCAGAAACATAATGAGAAGTGAAGAAAACATTGTACATAAGTTGTCCTTTCATTGTTAGCTTCTTAGATCTTTGTGCCTTAGTATACAGATACTTGCCAAGTTGGAATGAAAAAGATATAAAGGTGTTTGCAATAGACAATAACGGTGTTTGCAATAGACAAAAGGGCCATTGTTTGTATCAAACGGAATTTCCACAGAAAAATTAAGAGACCATGTCTTTAAAAAGAGAGCATGTATCTCTGTTGGGGTTCTTCTACAATAGAAGACTTCCCAACTGTTGCATAGGCCCTTAATTCATGTGCAAAAGGTGAAAAGTATCAGTCTGGCAAGAACGGAACCTGGGTAGGTTTTAGCAACTTCTGTGATCTGTATGAAAACTCACGAATTTAAGAATTTGTTTCTGAGGCAATTATTCACTGGGAACATCTTCAGTTTATGACTAAGCCACCTGCCTGTGTTTTGCCATATTTAAGCCTATCAAAGAATCTGAACCTACCAACTGGACCGTTCAGTTGAAACAAAATGAAAATGCTTTAATCAGTGGGAAAGTAATGAAGAATAATAATAATAGCACATTACTAATTACTTCGTCTGAATTAAAAAGTTAATGAGGGGGAAAATGGCACATAATTTTTAGTATTTTCCCCCTTCCCCCATTACTTGTACTAAGGTGAAGATTCTCTACTCATTTTTTAATTTCTGTGCTGTAAATACAAGGTTGGAGATGTAGAAGTAATTTATCTACAAGATTCTTCCCAGTGGAGCTGTAATTGGGACAGTGGTAACCAGGTCTGGCCTTTGTGTAGGGTTCATGTATTTAAATAAGTCCTGTGCATTTTGGAGAGTTTTATAAAAGGAAAATAAAAGGATTTTTCTGCATATGGAATTTCATAGATGGTTCGTGGCGTAAGATTGAGTTAATGAGTCTCTTTTCTATGACAGAAAAAAAGACCATCAGTTCTAAACTTCTGCGATTACTTCTAGGATTTGTGTGGCATCAAAAATGTGCCTAACAGGATATATATGGTCTTGCTGCTCTATATATGTGGTATACACACTGGTCTATACACACTGGTATTTGTACTCAAGGCTGAAAGCTTTTTCTTGGAGCTCTGTGGTGATGTACTCGCATGGAGGGAGAAGAAGACATTGAACAAGGATGAGTCAATTATTTTTTCTTTTTCAGTTGTTTAAGGCCAGTTGTTTAAACAAGTTAAGTTCCTTGAGACTTGAAAAGTCTCAGAGAGTTTATTTTTTGTGGCAATAGATAAAGGAGCTTGCATAAGTACAGTTCTTCTTGTAATAGCATGGTATAGTAGGACCATCATATTTGTATCCTCAGTAAAGTTCTGATTTTTAGCTTCTATAATAACCAGAGCCTGCTTGTAGAAAGCAGCCTTTGGAAGTTAGGCAGAGTCAATGCCTCTTCAGGCAAATGGGGTATCGGAGTGTGGGGGTTTTGATTTTATCTCAAAGAATGAAGGGGAAGGGATGGATGAGGTGGCATAAGGAAAAGAAAATAAGCGTCTTAGAGTAATTTGAGTTGGCCCAAAGATAAATTAAAACAAGGCTTTTGGGTTTGTTTTCTCCTGCTGGTGTCACTATTGATACATAGAACCCAGAGATACTTTATTCAATCAGCAGATGTCCAAGGGAGAATTGTAAACAAGACAAGGGGTGTTTAGGCAAGAGCAGATTGTTTTTAAGCATAAGAGGACATGAATCATTCCCACTGAATTCATACCTAATGCAAGAGTTGTTAGGTCCATCACTTGCTCCGCTGTTTCTTTGGATATTGACATCCTCCAGTCAATTTTACTCACCTTATCTTTTAAATGGTAGGAGTACTTAACCATAGACAGGACTTCATTCCCTTCTTTCTGTATCTCTACTGATAGACCATTGACTCTTTGTGATTGAAATGTTCTTACCTGCGAGTTTCCATCATTGAAAAGACTTGGGACAGGGAAAGGTTTCTGTGGGTTTGATATAATCTGCTGGAATTGACAGTTTGAATCTGCCACTGAATAAATTCCATTTAGTTGTATAGTTAAACTATTAAAGTACAGTTTAAGAACTCTGTTATAATTCTGAGTGACACTTTTATCAGAGTATTTATTTGAGTGAATTTTGAATGAAAATAGATTCTGAAATTAGCAGATAGGAACTTTACTCTGACAGTCTTTCCTCCTCCTGCCCACTGTCTTCTGCAACATCCCTTCATAGACTCACATTTGGGCTGCAATTGTAATTAAATATAGCAGATGTTATTAATTAAGATCTTGGTCATCCACGTGGATATGGCCACAAGGGCTTAAAAGGTTCTTCGTTAGTTTTGTGACACTAGAATTTGCTTGGGGATCCAAGGTAAGACCTAAAAGTGCAGAGGGACTGAGAATCCCCAAAAAACCTCTGTATTCCTTAAAATGGTAGTTGTTCTGGTAGCCCTTTATATCTGTAGAACAAATGTGAAGACCAGACTCACCAGTATGATTTGACTGCTTTTTGCTGTTGTTCTAGATTGAAAGGTGTTTCTTTCATTCATTCATTTCATTAGAATTACTTTACAGTAATGTTCTTTTCATTTCTTGGTCAGTAATTACATCTGAAAATTCCCTGTGATGTTTTAGTTATGCAAAGAGAAAAGCTCTGCCAAGATGGACTTCAGCCTGAGGTCACTTATCTGTGAAATGAAATTGAAAACAAAAAGCAAATAGAGTTTTTGAGAGGTCGGACTCATTATTTTGGTACAACTGTGACGCATCAAGATTAGGTGTAGACCTACTTCGTACACCATGCAAAATGAATTATGACTTATTTAGAGTATTGAAAGTTGAGACAAATGGGTTTTAACATATACTGAAGTAGGAATCAAGGACAGTGACTTTATTCTCTCTGCCAATTTGAAGCACTGGAGTGTGGGGTGACTCCGTGGGCATTGGGACACAACAGCGCGATGGCTCCAGAGCAGGCAGGAACCACCTGCCAGCACGCACCAGCTTCCTCATGGATCTTTTCTAGTAGCACTTCTTGACCAGGAGTGGATCGAGAGAGTTTGCTCACAAATCTCTTGTGTCTGAGCCTTGACCTCTTGCCATCTCTGCTATTTGATGAGAAGTTAATTGATGAATGAATGGCCTTCTGAAGAGACCTAGACTGGGGCTGGAGACTGAGTAAGGGGATATAGGAGAGAATTTGAACAAAGAGCAATTTCCACTCTGATCAGAAAACACCGCATTTATAAGTAAATCTGCTCTATTTCTTGCAAGATACATACTTACATGTACATAAAAGAATTATAATTTAAAAATTAGTTTTGCAGATGACTGTTTATACCTTCTATATTCCTGTCTTAAGTTTTTTTGTGTTCAAATTTTGTAACGATTAGAGAAGTTACTAGTAGTGTTTCTCTGTCTTTCATCCTTAATTGTACACGAGAATATTAGTGCTTTCTGCACTTTTCCTGAGAGAGATTCATAAGAGGATGATCATTTGAGGGATTGTGAGGCACTCAGATGCAACTGTAGTGGGGGCTATTTAACCATGTAGTCAAAATTGAGTCTTGGAAAGGAAACCACTAGGTGATAAAACTGGGTTTAAACCAGCATTATGTTTTTTTTTCCTCAGGCAAAGATATGAGATATTTCTATTACAAACAAAAGGGAAAGTAAAAGGACTTTCTAAGATAACTAGGTACCCTTGAGAAGTACATGAAACTCTTCCCTAACAGAGATCAACTTCAGCAGGGAAGACATTATTTCAAGACAAAAAAATAAAAGTTGGGAGTGCTGAGGCGTTACATCGTCCTGTTTCTGGAGTGTGCGTGCTGTTTTTTTTTCCTATTTTGGTATGGATATTTTGGTCAGTCGTTAGAAAAAAAAAGTGTTGGGTGCACCTACCTACTGTTATCTTCTATGTAAATAGAAGCTTGCATACAACCTGCAAATCACACCTATAGCTATTTCCAGGAGGAAGTATATTCCAACTCCATATGCCATGGGAAGCTTTCCTGATTCTCCTTTGTTCATGTATTGATGCCACTTACAAATGGCCAGTCTTCAACGCTGAAGAAAATTGCACATTCGGGGCACAGTTCAGAGTGAAGACTTGTACGGGAAAGCACCTCCCCCACTACAGTATGTAGCCGTAGCTTTGGGTGTCCTAGACGGCTTCATTTATTATTCTGATATTTGAACCCAAGGACCTGTAAATACTTCCTATTTGAAAAGGCAATCGAGTACAGTTGTGGGTAGTTTCAAAGAAGTGTGTTGGTTCTCCTTAGCTTTATGTTGTAAAATACCTTTTATATTACATTTGCATTGCAAAATGGATTGGAAATTGAGAAGAGGCATGGCAGAAATCACAAGAATGAAAATATTATGGTATGCAAATAAGTAATGTGATGATCTCTGTGAATCTCTTGATCTTAATTTTTGTTCATTTTGCTGCAGATACTGCTTGAGTCTATGGTGGATGCAGCTGAAAACCTTTGCCCAAATGTAATGAAGAAAGCTCATATCCGGGAAGACCTGATTAAGGCTAGCACTGAGAAGATTTCCATCCCACGCACTTTTGTGAAAAACGTCCTTTTGGAGCAATCTGGAATTGATATCCTCAATAAAATTAGGTACTTCAAAAATCTAGTTTAACAAAATTGACTATAGAGTTTAGAGAGCACTGAGTTTTGGATGTGTGCATGTATCTTTTTGCAGGAGGAGATTTTGAAGTGCCTTTGTGGCTCACAAGGAACCACGTGAAGGCATTCAAAGAGCAGAAATCTGCCATCCGGTGTGTCCAGTGAACTTATTTCAGTACATTCAAGTAACCAGAATCTGCAGGGATATTACTAGTACTACATATTACTATGCATGTAATATTTGTTTTGTTTTGTTTTCTGTAGTAAGAGCAAATTTAAGAGCACAAATACCTTTTTTCGTGAGTTGGTAGTTTTTCATATGTATTGATTTACTGTATAGAAGGATACTTCTGAACTACTGTAATAGAAGGATACTTTTTTTTTTTTTATGCTTTGAGTGTTAACAGTGCTTTGTTGTTGCATTTACTGTTGCCCTGTGGTTGCAGCAAGCACTTTTAGGTTTTTGTTTGTGTGGGATTTGTGATTAGCAGATGACAAACTTTAAAATAAAACAAAACCTCAAAAAATACCACAGGAATCTCTCCCCTTTCACAATTCATGCCACCAAATGTGGATATTGAAAGAAAAAGAGGAGGCATGGTTGGCTACCCTAAATCACTTTCAATTTCCTCTTTAAAAATATCTATTTTTTCTTTTTTTCTGACTTTTTGCTACATCTTTATATTGAATGATAAATTTTACGGCATAAAACACAGTTGATCTGCAGTTAAGTTGCTGTTGGCTAAGGATTCCTCTCTACTTGATGGAAAAGCATGTCATCTTGCATTGTGATGCTAATATCTTTGCAGGAAAAGAGGAAGCAAAGTTTATTTTTTAAAAAAAAAAGAAGACTTAGAATTCAGTTTTGCAGAGTGCAGCAAAACTGGCAGGAAAAGGTGTAAAAGACTTTAGCTATGCATTTAGAGTGTTTAAAATGGTTCAGAGGATGAGTTTTTTCACTTTAATCCTATCAATCACATCTTTGTGTGAAGACAAAAATAGTACCTCTTCACGCATTTTTACTCCTTCCTCTCTTTCCTCTCTTCCTGCCTATAGAAGCTTCAGCTAAACAAGCTGAGGTGCCTCACTGTAATTTAACTCTTCCTGCTTTATATTATTTAAATCTAGTATGAAAGTAACAGGGAAATTCCTTCTTCGGTCTCATTCTCTTCCCAGTAGCCTTGCTCACCATTCTGCCTCTTTTCCGGTATGTCTCATTGCCTCTCTGAGTAGTTTTTTGCCTTATTTTCCCCCACAAACTTCCTGCAGCTTACAGCTGCCCAAGATAGAAGTTGCTTTCTTCTTCCAACCCAGTTTTATTCTGCATATAGAAACTTAAGTGAAACTATGATACTTGCTGGTAAGTGTCAGGTGAGGCAGCTGGTCTTGAAACTAAGGAGGCGAAAGAAAAGGAGCTTCAAGATGCAGCTCAGGCTGCATCATTACATGCTTGTCAGCTGTAGATCAACTCTCCTCCCCAGCCTGAGCATTTTGTACTGCGACCAAGGAGAGGACCCAAGGGAATAATTCATGGCACACATTCCCTTGAAGACAAGTAACCACTGAAATGTCAGTTAAGCCTACACAGATATTGGTGTTCCACCTATCTCTGAATAATAGAAGTGACTCGACATCAAGTTCTTAAGGCAGGAAGGGGGTTACCTAGAGCAAAAGGAGGAACCAATATATAACCAAAAAGCTGTGATGCCAAATTCTGGAGAGCAGACCTTTTACGGTTGACTTTGGGCAGACGGATACCAAAAGGACATGAGGAAATGAGTGAATTGTAATTCAGTGTAGTAGTGATTAAGCAGGCAAGACAACCCTAACGCTGTTCATTTGAGATCTGTGTTTCTCCAGCTTCAGTAGTAGAGGGTTCCTTTCTGAGTTTCACGTGTGGTTCTTGCTCAGTGCTCTCCTCACCCAGATGTTTTCATTTCAGCTGTTAAAAAAATGTTAGCAAGTTAAAAATGGTACAGAAGGAAACTCGTATGTTTATTGTATGATTCAAGAGTTTATTTCTGAAACCTGCAGTCTTGTATGCTCACACCCTCTAGTGTTTTATTTCAAGTAAAGTGACTTCATTTCGTATGATCATGACACTGTTGAACTACTGAAGACAGAGTTCTTCTGTGTGAATTAAAAACTTGTCTGTTCTCGTTTTTAATCATCACACAGTGAAGTAAAGCTGACAGTGGCCTCTTTTCTGTCCGACCGAGTTGTAGATGAAATCCTGGATGCACTTTCCCACTGCCATCACAAATTGGTGAGTATCTGCATGGTTGAATGTCTGAATATGCCAGATATCTTAACACTTCTATTACATTCATGACTCTCAGTTCCTCTTGAGCACAGGTCCTTTCTGAAATAGGTCCCACTTTCTTTGGCAAGTATGTTTATGGGACTATTGCTCTTTTGATTTAAGGAGGAAGAAATCTCAGAAGAAGCTGCATTACATATTTACTTTGTTATATTTTGAATCATTATCAGATCTAAAACTAAAAATGCCATTGTAATGCAACGTTGAGAACAGAGTCATTAGTTGTGGTGGTGAGACAGTAGGGACTGGTTGTTTGTGTAATTGGAGGTGAAATATTCTTTGCAGAGAGACTGTTGAGATCTGCCTCAGAGACCTTGTTTCCTAAATGAATACATACTGAGGCTACCTTTGAAATGGAGATACTAAGTTTGAGGAGAAAGGAGTAGAAGCATAGGAAAAGAAATGTTCTGCTGTTTGAAGATAGCAAGTGTTAAAAGCAATCATTTGATACAAAGGTACTTGTTTCCTGAAGAGTAAAAGAAATACATGTCTGTGTATCCACAGGGAAAAAATATATTTTTTTATTTATTTTCTGGGTAGTAGGCATCCATAAGGGGCATCTCGTACCTTTCTCACCAAAGTTGGTCAGTCTTACTGGTGAAATGGCTCCATGTTTCTCATTGGAATTTTCTGCTCCGGTTTCCAGTAATGAGTTTTTCAGCTGCTTTTCTCTGCGAGATTAGAGTGCCATCTATTCCCCTTTACTTCCTCTGCTTGGCAGTTCTCATACGCAGAAATCAAATCCCTCTATCGTATTTTGTGTACATTTGTTTTGTTTGTAGAAATGTGTAAGATGGAATTATTTACGTGTGTGTGTGTGAGATAGAGCAGTGCCGTGCGAAGCAGCCGGTGGTGTGAGGAGCTGCACAGCAGCCTCTCACAGCAGCCTGTGTGCGCCTGGCCCTGCTAATGAGCTCCAGCTGATCCCGGGGCAGGCACAGTTGGCAGGAGCACTGGCTTGTCTGAGTCCTGTGGTATTGCACAGCTTGCACAGACACTGATTCTTGCACAGTGAGTCACTGTCTTCAAATCATTTTATTGGCAATCATCTGGACTTTCTGTAGCCTTTCCCAAAATACGGACCTCAGAACCAGCATGGGTTTTAGCCAGCACTATGTATAGGAGAGATATTCCTTCTCTCAACATGCTTTTATCGTCTTTTTTTGCCTAGACAAGGAAATAATTTCCTTTCATCTGTCAAAATGTTGCAGTGGTAGCTCGTTTTCAGCAATGGATGCTTCTCGCTTCCAGCAGAAGCTTCCAATATGCTTGTCGGTCACTGCTCCCCAGGGTTGTGTCCATAGCTGACTGCCAGTACTCTTCATTCATAGGAAATGATTTGACTGTCTCTTTGATTTGAGTTGGTTTTCTTTCAGTCCCTCTTGGCTCGCAGCAGTAGCATGTCCTTTTCACAATTTAATATTCTGCCATATTTTTATTAACTAGGATTTATTTCGGATAGTACCATTGATGAAAATGTCAAAGAGTATGGATATGAAAAAAATTATTGGAGGAACTTCAGTACAATATGTCTGTGTTAATCTTTAATTGATAGCTACAATTTAAGAATTGACAGTTCATAATAAAGCAAATATTATATACATTGATCCTGTGCTGTGATAGCTCCTTCAGTTGGGAGTGTCATGTACTGCTATTTCAACCACCTGCAAATATCTAGGTATGTTGCATTGATGCTTGAGGTAATTTTAAGAAATAAACTTTTTTTTGATAGGATCTGTTTTTTTTTTCTTTTCTTTTTTCTCAAGAGACCATCTCCCTTCCTTCTCTAGAATGCTAATGGGAAGATTATTAACATACTCAACTGAGCTATGCTTTTGTAGGATCTATGGTCACTTGAACTCTTCAGACTTGTTATTTTGGTTTCGACTTTTTTGATTGACTTGGTTTTGGGTTTTGATTTTATTTTGTTTGGTTTGGTTTAAGGTCTGATTGATATGTTCCCTTCTTTACCCCTGCTGCTAGGCTGACCATTTGACCAGACGTGGCAAACCGCTTCCACAGCAGGAATCACTGGAGATTGAGTTAGCTGAAGAAAAACCTACTAAACGCTCTATTATCACAGTTGAGGAGTTGACAGAGATAGAACGTTTGGAAGATCTGGACACTTGTATGGTAAGACGCATTTCCCCAGTCCATTTTGTAAAAATGTGATTTTCCATAAGGAAAATGAATTTTCAAACTGCAGCTTGACCAACTACATGATATCAAGAAAAATAAATATTAGCTTATGAAAATTTTGTCTGAGCTACATATTGCTACTAAAAAATTCTCTTTTCTTCACTTTCCCTTTTGTATTCAAGGGCCTTTCCCTTGCATGCGTTGGCACCATAAAACTAGTACTATAAATGACAATAAAATCAGTACTATAAACGGCCTCTTTCACAGTCTGTGGTTTCATAGGGGTGTGGTTGCAGTATTAAACGGGATCATGTTATCACAGAATGATGGAGGTTCTTTAAAGATCATTTAATCCACCCCTCCCTCCTCAGGCAGGATCACTTAGAGCAGCTCCCTAAAGGACCCCGTTGAATATCCTGGTTTTTGAATATCTCCAAGGATGGAGTCTTCACAACCTCTCCAGGCAACCCATTCCAGTGCTCAGCCATCTTCACAGTAAAAAAGTTCTTTTCCATATTTTCAGATGGAGCTTCTTGTGTTTCAGTTTGTGCCCATTGCCTCTTGTCCTTTTGTGGGTACCGCTGAAGAGAGTCTGGCCCCAGCTTCTTTACACCTTCCATTTAGGTATTTAAACTCCTTGATAAGATCCCCCTCAGCCTTCTCTTCTCCATGCTAAAACCTCACAGCTCTCTCAGCCCTTCCTAATGCTCCAGTCCCCTAATCAGCTTTGTAGCCCTATGCTGGATGCCCTCTAGGAGCTCTATGTCCCTCGGGTATTGGGGAGCCCAGAACCGGGCATAACACTCCACATATGGCCTTAACAGGACTGAGCAGAGGGAAAGGATCATCTCCTTCCATGTCCTGTCGGTGACAACATGTTGTTTGCTGACTTTGTCTTCATTCTACTTCATATTAGTTTGTCTGAGCTGTGACAAAATTTGTTCATGGCTTGAAGTTATGTTACTGGCCATGAACAGAATTTTGGGGTCTTTTTAAAATTATTTTTAGGATGTATGGAAGAAGTCTTTAAATCTTGAGGTTGGGCTGAAAGTGATCCTGCAGCACAACCTTTGGAATGTGAGATTCAGTAAGAGGGCTGAACATAAGATTTATAATGCACTTCAGTAGTTTATGTGCGGCTTTTATTATTAATATGTTCCAATGCCGTATCATGATTCTTTGAGATGTAAATCTGTAAACTTGGTTATTAACCGTTTTTAACCCTAAATTCCCCTGCGTCCAGCTCAGTCTCTTGAGGAATTCCACTACAAAGATTTCTGCATTCCAATTTAGTAGACCCAGTTGGTGACCACTGCTACAAGGGATCGTCTGTCTTCTCAACTACCCTCTTCTTGACTGCATGCTCTCACAGGCTAGAGCTAAATGGGTTTAAAAAAGAAAAAAAAAGTCTGTGTAATTTAGTTGACTGACAGCCCTGAATAGACTCACTGCAGAGCTGGGCAAGCACAGTTCAAGGGAAGGGGCAGCAGGATTGCTCCCTTCTGCAGCAGTTGTCTGTTTTCTGGCTTAGCTGAAAAATGAAAGCCCCGTGTCATTGAAAGCATTAGCTTAAATTACTTCTCTCTCCCCTCCAAATCTGCCACCTTACCAAGATTTGGTTTGATGCTATACTTGTCTAAACATCACAGATCCCTCTGAGACCTGTGTCTTTTACTGCATCATCTGGCTCATCACTGTTACTGTCGAGTTCAGGAGCTCTCTGCAGCCGACATTCAGGAGTCATTTTGATCCCTAAACCCTACAGGAGAGAGAGGCTACAGTAAAATATGTATCATCCTAAACCAGTACCTGTGAGTGAATTTCCATGTGCTGGGTTCATCTATAGAAAAATAAGTTCCCTCCCTACCCTCTTTAAATGTATTCCTGTAGTGGGTTAATATAATATCGCTGTGCTGTTATTTGTCATTTTGCTTGTATTAAAATAATGGAAATGTGATGATGTTTACGCTCTTTAAAAGATGCATTAGATACTAACTGTGCTTACTTTGAAGAGTGTTTATATCTCTCTTTATTCTCTTCATTCACCTTTATCTCACACAGAGATTTAAACACCTTTGTGATCCAGGTTCTCATCAATATCTAATTTATGAAGAGAATGAATGATCAAATAAACACAGGATATAAAGAAGTAGTAATCTTACACAGTGTTGAAGAATCCATTTAATAAAGACTCTAACCCTTTTCTAAAGAGCTGCCTTTTTGCATTGTGGGTGCCAGTGATATGGGTTGCTGTTCTTGCTCTTTTTTTTTTAAGAGCTTTTGACAGAGCTACTGTGTTTATTGGTTGGGAGGCCTTTTTGTGCCTTTTTTTCTTTCTTGCTTCTAAAAGCATCTTAAGGAGACATTTCTTAGCTCTTATGAGTAGGGTTAGTATTTTAACTGAGGAAAAACTGGAAGTGGTCTCCTGCTTCTTGCCCTCTCAGTGTGGTAGAGATGTGTGCACAGATATGGGGAACCTTTTAGAAAGGGTAATAGTGAATGCTTTGCGAGTAGATTAGTGCAAGAAACATCTGTTACTGAAATATTTCACAAGAAAGAGAAGCTTTCTATGGTTTTATGAAACTTATGAAAGAGAAACTATAGTTTTATGAACCGTAGCCTAATTTCCTTTGGTGATTTTTAACCTTGAATGGGAAATAGCTGTTAGGCTGCAGATTCCAAAATGACCTTGTCCCAGAGCGCTCACTGCCTCGCCTGCCCTTCAGAGATCCCAAAGTCTTGTAGACCAGACTGGAGCTGTGGGAGCAGGTGTGCCTGGCTGTGCATTTGCAAGCCTCAACTTTGAAGCCTTGAATTGCAACTCACTGCTCTCCACATTTGTGAGAATATTGAACATGGACTGAGCTGATAGCATCTCTGCTTTGCTCAAACAACTTGTGCAGGTGTCTGGGAAGAAGAGACCTTGTGCTTGTAGGAGAGGTGCTGAGCCTGGACCTCTGTTTTGGAGGAGCTGGGGTTTTTTTTGAGTTTGTAAAACTGGAATTACTATGTAAGCCTGTTCTTTTCATCCAGCTTGCTGCTTTTGTCTCCTTCAGCAAGCCCGCTGAGAATCAGTTTTCTGGCTGCAACTGTGTAGTAGCTTGTTGTTTGCACTGGTCCCCACTGAAGCTGTAGCCGAGCAATGAGGGGAAAATCAGGTTCTAGGTTCAGTTTCGGCTTCTGTCTTCCCTTAGGGCTCTAGAGAGAATATATAGCATTGAGAGGTGCTATGTACTGAAAAGTGCTGGATGAATGATTAGGAGTGAGGCAGATGTATTTGGGATAAAACATTTGTGAGTTATTTACTCTAATATGCTGACTGAAATTGGAAGTTAGGAGGTCTGTTTAGGAAGCCTGGACAGCCAGAATGCCAGTCTGAAGAGCAAATGAGCTCCATTGCAAAGCCCATCCACGAAGTGGGGAGAGACAGGCTTTGCCATCTCAGCAAGAAGAGTTGCCATCCGCTTCTGAGTTTCATATAATCAGAATGGAGTATCAGGGAGATATCTTTAAAATACACTGCTAAAAAGAAACCTCTGAATGTTTTCTACCATTTTTGCTTGGAAGAAAGAATTAGGATGTATTAAATTTTGTACTGTAGCTGCTCAGCTGAAACTAATAGGATTTGATTTTCCTCCAGCATTTAACGGTGTCCGGAGAGCCGGTAATATGAATGATTTGTCAGCCGTACCCGAATTGGCCAGCCTATTAAGGGAGCACTGGAGACGCTGGGAGTGATTGAGTGGTGCTGGGTAGGACGTGATGGCTGGAATGTTATTGACCTGAGAGTTTCGGATCTCCCTGAGCTGCACTACAAAAAATTGATGCATCCCTAATCCATAGCTGTCTTAGTTGTTCTCCTTTAATTAGAGCTGTGGTGACTGTAGTAAGTCTTCACATAAAAGTTATGTGCAAGTCAGAAGTCTTTATGCACAAAACAACTTGCTGTTCTCAGTTAAAAGCAAAAGCTTAGCTTGCTTTTCAAAGCTTAGACTAAATCATGACTTAGCTTCACAAAATAGTTTTCCTAGATTTTTCTGTGTGTATGTGACAAGAATAATACATTTTAAACTAATGCATGCATTTTTAAAACTACCTGTAAATCACTTTTTAAAATTTTACTGAGGTAGACTATTTTGTATCTTGATATGTGTAATTGTGTAGGTAGGTACTAACTGATTTCATTTTGTGTAATGCTACTAGATGTGTTTTATTATTCCATAGCCACTAGTTCTCTGCAGAAATAACAGATTTTAAATGATGTTTAGTTCCCCACCAAAACATAACGGGAGTATCTTTTTTAGATTACATTTAACAGTTATATTTTAAAGCATTATTTTAGGTATTTGAATGTTTGTTTGGCTTCTAGAGTACTAAAAAGAGATCAACAGAGATGAACCATTACTTCAAGAAAAGATTATGATTAAAGTAGTTTCTTTACTAGAAGTCTGTGTGTTCATCATCTTTAAAACATACATTCCAGCAATATATTAGTATTGCTGTCATTAGTAACAAGCAAAAAGGCAGGGCAAATACTGTGTTTAGAGCAAAGCAGCAGTCAGTTTATTTACATTATGAAGAGATATGATAGGAAATTGTCTGAAAACGTGTAAAGGAATTGCAGGCTGTAATAGATAAGTCTGCTTATAAATCTTCTTTAAAACATTCAGTACAAGACTGAAATGCTTGGATGGTAAATTAGGTGTTTGCAAAAATGCTTGCAGCTAATAAAAAATGGCTGTGATGAATGTTTGAAACTTCACCATTTCTCATCTGCTTCTAATTTTGACTAGTGAGGTGGTTCTATCACTAACAGAGGAAATATTTTTTTAAAAAAATCATAGGCAATAAATTAATATTTTTGTCTTTAGTGAACAATATTTGTCACCTGTACAGTGAAAAGATAATTTACAGAAGTAACAGAGCACCTGTAGAGGTGATATTTAATACATATCACTTCTCAAAATGTCACCTCAAAGTACATATGTGATATGTACTTTTTTCTTTGTTAGGATTTGGCATGTTTGTCCACTATTCAGATGCAGACCTCTGAACCTGCAGGTTCTGAAAGACAAGATGTTTGGCTAGCAGTGTTTTCAGAGAAAAATGAGAAAAATTTGTTCACCACGCTGTAGAGTTTTTTGTTTTGATTTAAGAAAATTCATAAAGCACCAGCTAAAACTTCCCCCCGGAATCTGAAACAAAATTCATTTGAAACTGTAAAAACCTTTCAGTTGTGCTGATTGGAGAAAGAGAAAATCATGGTAAAGACGCATGTACATGGGTTCTGATATTGCAGGAAGAAAAATAAAATCAGAGAATCCGCAGTGTGCCTTGACCTACTCTCATTCTGGTTGCTGTCTGTTCACCTGCAGCAGAGTTATTCTGGATGTAGATACTCAGCTTTTGTGAATGAAGGACATCTGCGCAAAGCCTGCTGCAGTAGAGCTCCTTGAGATTCCTGGTGTTCTACTGAATTAGATATAAAGCTGTGACCAGCTTAATCCATTGTAAATTATTGCTTGTGCTGAGAAGAGCCCTTGTGCTTTCTCCTGTACCCAGCTGCTCTTTCCTGTCTGCACCTTTGCACATGCAGCGGCATTTGTGCAACCACGCTACAAATTGCAGGCAGGAATTGATCCTGCTGCAAACCAGATTTCCACAGAGAGCTGCTTTCCAGGTTAGTTTACTGACTGACTAGTCATGTAGTTGATCTTGCAAAACAAATCCTGAGGGCAGGTACAAGCTGATGGTAATTGCCAGGGCAGCAGCCTGGATTAATGACAGATTAGACTCACTGTGACACTTCCATTTCTTTCTTATGTACATTAGCAGGCATGAACGTATTGGAAATACAGTGCTCCACAAGGAGCTAGGAATTGATATAATGGTATGTGAGAATTGCCTTGGCTTCTGAAAAGGCTCTGTCACAAGTCTGCCAGCAAATCCACTTCGATAGGAGACTAATAATATTTCTGATTCCCCCAGCATTACGGCAGAGTGTGAAAACATCCCTGGGAGTCCAAGTGAGCGGTTGGAGGTCCATAAGCCCTTCCCTGAGCAGGGCCACCGTCATGTGTGAAAACATCCCTGGGAGTCCCAAGTCAGCAACTTTGCACCATCTTGTGAATGTCTTGCTCATTTGCAGGTTGTGTGGTTTGGTTCTGTGTTAGCACAACATTAATGTCAGTTGTGCAGTTTTGTTACAGGAGCGATATCTTTTCCTGGGTCCCTTTATACACAACTTTACAGTGTCCCCTATGCCTTCAAGGTCCTTAACAGTGGTTATTCAATGCCTACTACATATACAGTCTGCAGTATTTTCAGCATCATGAGGGGTTTTATATTGCCAGCTGAAACACTTTAAAAGAAACTTGCTTTCAGTATTGTCTTCTTGGTCCCTTTGGGTGAAAGGAGGTGAGGATAACTGATATATAGTGTGTTTTTCTTAAACCAGTTCAGATTTCTGAGGCAAAGTTCAGGGCCTTTCTTATTAATTAGAATACATTATTTGCACAAAGTGAAACAAATAGAGAATGTAATAAACTAGCAACAACACTATGCACTTGGTTATAAATAACTTTTTCCTTAAGTCACAGTGATGAAGCAGAGCTGTTGGGTATTCTCTTTGCATTTTGTCACTTCTGTATGATGAGCTTATCTTCTCATAACACTGATGCTTTCTTTTTCGTTAATAGGCCCAGAGTTGTATGGGCTGGGGCCAGGGGAGGAGGAGGAGTTACGTCTCTTGTGTCAGTAGCTGTCACATTGATCTGAACTTTCCATCACTTCAAGTGTCATGAAAAAGTCACACCAAAAGAAGAATTCAGTAACTGATCATTCACAGAATTCACTTCCCTATGGTGTTTTTAAGATGGTATTTACTGCTGAGAGGTTGGGCTGTGGCTAACACAAAGGTCTTCCACGTTTATACAGCCTCAGATAACAGCCTCCCAGCCACTCTCACACCGCCTGCCATCCTGGGGCCGACGTGCGCATGCCGTATAGGCAGAAGCATCTACGCCAACTCAACCTGTTGGTCTCCTCAAACTAAACCAACTCTCTGTTGTATTCAGCATAAATATATGCAGAATTCCTCTTTCCACGGCCTGCTTGAAATAACCCCTGTGTTATTTCCCAGGGCAGATTAGTGAGTGTGACTTTGGAGGAGTTTCCTGGCAGAGTCTAGACTTGGTAACCTTTGGCAGAGGAGTGATAACCAACAATGTGAGAACAACCTCTAATAGTGCCGCTTATGTAGTACACATCTCTCTGCAGCCCTGACACCTCTTGATTCAATCAATATCTGGCAGACTGGCCTTTTCACATGGCTAAGGAGTTTTCCAGATAGACTGTGTGGTCCTTTCTACTGATTTTTATTTCCTCTAGTGTCTCAGTTAAATAATTTAGCCCAGGTATGGAGCAGTCTTGTTGAGGCTGATATCTGAAAAGCCTACTTAAAACAGCACTTGTAGAGTTCTGTCATATCCAGAGTACTTCATGGGCCTCTCTCCAGCTAGAGGAGCAGGAAGCTTGCAGGCTTCTGCTGTGAAAAATCAGTAACTCATATTGCATGGGTATAGAACAGTCTTCCTTAGGAAGACAAAGAAAAGATTGTATTAGAACAGGCAGTTACAGAGTGCTATTAAACTCAGCTATATTTTTGTCATGGAAAAGGAGGTTTAGATTACAGGAATCAGAATTAAAAAAAAAAAAAAGAAAAAAGAAAAAATGTATGCAGTGCCAAAATGCTAAAAAGTTTCTGAGTCATCCGATCTCATCCATGCTATCACAGACAACTGCACCACATAATCCTATTCAGAAATTCACAAATTGCATTTCATCTCAAAACATGTCTCTCAGAGAAAGCTTAAAGATACTTTTTTTTTCTGCTGTTATTCAGGTCAGCTAAAGCTACATTCCAAAATGGTGCATATATCTCTCCGTTAAGATCTTCATTCATGTGCACAGATCACTGTGAATTTGTGAGGTCTGGAGAAACAGGATTGAAATATTGCTCTGAAGCCAAAAGCACAAAACCAGTGAGGGAGGGTGGTGGAGAGGGAAACTTCACATTAGTAAATGTTAAAGAAAGCTAAAACAGTGAATAGAATGACAAGACAAAGTGTTTGAAAAGTCTGGGTATTTTCATTTAAGCTTGTGCCTCTGTGCTATGGTGATGACAGAATCTGAGGTTTTGTTTCTAGCCAGCTTTTAATTCCTCACTTACCCATGGGGAGTCTTGTTCTGGAAGGTGAAAATCTTACCCTTTTTCATGGGGCACCTCTCTCTCCAGAGTTCATAGTCATGTTTAAATTAAAAAATATATTTCAAAAATGTTTGATGGATTTAAAAATTGACTGTGCACAGTGGGAAGATAACTGAGAGAAAATCCAATGAATGGGGAGCGGCAGCTCAAGTAGGGCCTGAGTTTTCAAGGGTAAAAATACCTATCAAAATTCTGAGCAGAGAAGCTCTTAGTCCACTTCTGTGTCCTGGGTAATCTGCATCTGATTGATTGCGGTGAGCCTCCCTTTAGTGTCTCTCCTCTGAAATGTCACCGCTGCAGTGCAAGCAAAACTGATGCACAGCCTGTCCCAAAAGGATCTGGTGATGATGAGAAGATGACTGATGTGTTTTGCCTGGATGGCTGCTGATCCTTTCAGTAGCCGTTGACATGTTTGGTAGCATGTAGACAGGCAGGGGGTGTGCAGAAATCATGGTGTTTCTCAGAGCTGGGTGGCTGTACAGCAGCCAGGTGCAACAGTGCCGGCACACAAGTAGCTCGTGTCAAACCTGTTCTAATGCTGTTCTCGCCTGGGGCACCTACTACATAGTCTTGGTGACTGTCTTTAAAAACTGTCTGAGCACATCTTAAACAACTATCTGCCTCTCCATATTTGGCAAGTGTAAGAGCTTTTTCTTTTTACTGTATGGAAGTTTTAGGTCATGAACCAAATAAATTTTACATCAGCATTTGCCAGGTGAATGTAATGAACAATCACAAGCCAGCAGATTGGGATGGCTTAAAGAGATCCAGCCAGCAGTAGCTTATGCTGCTCTATGCTTAATTTGAAATACAATAAATTAGTTGAAACCATCCTCTTTCTTTGCTTTAATGAGCAACTGTTCTAGGAGGTGCTCTTAGGCTCTTTCTGAGTAAGTAGAAAACAGAATTGCTGATCCTGAGAATTGTTTTTTTTCCCCTTGTAGGTGAGATGAGTTGCAAGCAGAATTCCTTGCAAGATAGGTATTCAGGACATGAAATAAAAGATTGGGTTTATATTCAGTAATTTTAGGAACTGCTCAGTTTAATTCATGCAACTTTTTAAAAGCTTTTAAAAATAAAAACTTTAGATATTTCTGTGTATGATGTTTATTAGCAGGAATTTTGCATGACTTGAAAGATGCAGGCGCAGAATTATTAATTAAAAGAATGCACAGAAATTCTTGGTGAAATATCACAGAGTCCATCAACCACATCTCAACAAGTAGAAAAGCAAAGGTTTCTTGGCGAGCAAAATGATATGAATGCTCAAGGGCAAATCTATTAAGCTCATCTTACTGAGCTACTGCTGCTCTTTTTGGAAAATGTTGCCGCACAAAGTAATTCTAAAGGTCAGATTGGTTTAGATGGAACTAATTAAATTGATTTTGAACTGCAGCTTTTTCATCTACAGATTCAGCTCTTGGGTAAGAGAATAAACAAACATGTTCCTTATATTCATATATAGTTTATTTATGTGCCATACTTATCTACGATATATATATATTTTATTTCCATATAGATGACAGAAGTGTGAAATAAAAGGTTGGAGCTAGATCCTCTGCTGATGAAAAACTGCCATAGCATTGCACTCCGGAGAAGTTGTGTGAACAAACAGCAGCCTGTCAGATTGGCCTTGGTTCCTAAACAATATAAAATACTTAGCTGTCCTATATTTTAGCATTCCATTTAACTTTCCAGGGATAATGACACTCAAGGGGCACATTATATGGGTAGTGATTCAGGACATCTGTTGATAGGAAGTGCATAGCTCAGTTTTGACAAGCTGTGTTGAGGATTTGCCCCTGAAAAGCACAATATAAAATCTTTACTAGTTGAGGCCAGCAGTAGCAACTCTTATAAAAAGCCTTAGGAGCTAGGTATAAAGATGTGTAACACTTGAGTCACCAAAGATTCAGATGGAAAAAAAGGAAGTTCATCAGCTTACTACTCTGTTTCATAAAGAATGACTATTTTTTAAATTTCTTTCTATTTTTTACACACACAACAGATGTACAACCTCTCTGTAAAGGAACTGTCGAGAGTAGGCAAGCTGTGGGAAATGCTGATTGACTGAAATAATGACACTATAGGTTTACAGGTCAGGATTCCTCAGGGTGCTAGAAAACAGCAAAACTTCCGGCAATGCTTTGTTTTCTTACACCAGTTATAAAAACAGTCCTTGTTAAATCCATATATCTGAATTAATTTAGTGCTGGTTTAGAAATCTCTGAAAATACTTTTTTTGCCAGTGCACTCCAAGATAGCACATTATTATTATTATCTGGTCCTATTTCTGGCCTCCTTTGGCTTGCCTTGTTTTGGGATTTTTGACTGTGAGTTGGGGTGCCCTCTCTGACATTGCCGTGTATCCTGCAGATTGCTTTATTTGGGAATTATGCTGATCGCTGAGGGGAGGGCTGGGTGGCCTGGGGGGCTCCGGTGCCTCAGGAGGCCCTGGACTGGGCCTGGGTCTGCTGCAGTGCAGTTGCTGCCTGTCGGGCAAGCTGCTCAGCTTTGCTTTGCTTTGCTTTGCTTCCCCTCTGTTTGCTTTGCATAACAGAGCTTCTTACCTCTCCTTACTGCCTTCCTCCCTCTTCCTGTTCTGCCTTCCTGCTCCCGACAAGCCATTTAACATCTTTTAAGCAGCTTTAAACGGCAGGAGCCTCGCTCACCTAAGTGAGGTCACTGGCATGTGCAAAGTAGGAACTTGTATCAGCCCTTGCTGGACCAAGACCTTAGATTGAGAAAGACTCCAAAACCTTGGATTTTTTTTTTTATTTTTATTTTTGTTATCTATAGTGTTTTGCACTTTGGTCCTGACTTCACTGCCTATGTATTAACTGCAGAGAACTCCCTGGAGTACTCCCTGTAACTGAAAGAGAAAGATGGTTTTGGTCTTGTAGATGTTTCTCAATGGGTTCTCTAAGCTCTCCAATCTTGGAATAGTCCTAGTGAACAGGAGGTGGGCAGGAGGAGAAAAGGCAACGTGGGTTCTGTCAGGGAAATGGGGTGAGGGTGGATAATGTATAAAATGGGAGTAACAGGGAGGTTTGCCTGAGTCACTGTTATCTGAGAACTGCTACAAAAAGCCAAAGTTCCTAACAGGGAAACAAATGCGAACCTTAAGGAAAGGGGGGAAAGGCAGGAGCTGTCTAAGAAATGCTGTTCTTGTCATTCGAGTGCCCTCCTGTCTTCAAGACTTTTAGCTGCAGTTAAATTCAAAAGTACCATGATAAGTGGATTATGATTGTTGGAAATGTCAAAACTGTGAGTAACTGACCTTAATATCCTCTCCACAATTAAATGATGAACTTCATGTTATGAAGGAGATTGTTTTCAGCACTGATAATTAAAGGTCAGTACAACATCCATTTAAGAAGCAGCATTTCCTTGCAAAGTAATTGAAACCAGACTGCATTCACCTCTACCACAAACACCATGCCAGTATCTGCAGTGTTACTAGAACTGCAGTTCTCACTCAACTTGGAGACATGGTTGTGTTTCAAGTACTCTGCTGCTTTTCTTACTCTGCATTGAGGAAGAATATCCTTGGGTGAGTAGTCTGCCGCCCAAGAGATAGGGTACGGAATTGCTTCATTTCATAGGATGACTGTGTCGCCTTTTACTAATTTTTGAAGGGGAAAGCAAAGGTCTTGCTTTATTAATGGAATAGTATGGCTCTAATGCACCAAAAGGGCTTGAAAAGCCTGTGTCTCTACACTTTTTTATGAAATGGAGAAATAGTGTTGGTTTGGACCTCTTTATAGTAGGTTTATTTAAACCTTAGGAAAACTGACTTGCATCCCTTTTCAGTTTTTGAAGAGAAGCTTTTTTTTTGTTGTTGTTCTCCAGGGTCTTGCTTTCAAAACTACTGATTTTTCAATTCAAAAGCTTCCTTCAGAGTTGGAAATACCAGTGTTGCGGTTTTCTCTCATCCTTGGTGCCAGTGAATTGAAAAGTCATAGTACATTGAGAGGGCACATGTTGGCACTTGTGGCAGACACCATGTACCAGGACAGAACATCTGAAAATCTGAATTTGGCTCAGTATAGATAAAGGGCAAGAGTGTGTCCTTTTCTGGAGACACAAACTATGTAACACCTCCAAATGCAAGGGATTTTTACCCCCTTCTTGCATGTCACCTTTCCTGCTAAGACTTCTAAGTGTTTTGGCTTTAGTTTTCTTTATTTTTTGTGACTTCTGGTTTTGCCTCCTTTCCTAAGAACTGCTCTTGTTTTGTCTTCCCCCATTCATATTCTTTTTTCTTTCTTTTTTGCTGCATGGAGACTCTCTGCTGTACAAGTGTAAGTATTTTTTAGCTCTGCTGATTCTGGCCTACTCGTTTACGTTTTTGTGCTCCATTTGCTTCTGTACTGCCTTGTTAGTCCCCTGGGAGACTGTTGTGTCATCCTCCTGCAGTTGCTGAATGCAATAGGCAGCAGTTGAGGGACGAGATTGTGTTTTACAAGAAGTTTTGACTTTAAGAGCAACCAAAGCAGAGTGCTAATATCAGAGATATAAGCACAAATGTTACTGCTCGGAGAGCAAATCTGTCAATTTGGTTTCATATTCAAGCCTCATTCAGCTTAATGAAACAGGTAGCCTATGAATAACCATGAGCTCGGATTTTCTTGCCATGGCAAGTTTGGGCTGGAAGAGATGTGGCAGGTTATCTCGATATGGTCAGGTTGGTTTTCTTTGCCTAGTTGAGTTAATGGGAATTTTTGAATGCTGCTCCCAATTACCTCTCTATGCTGTCACCTTTAGTATGCATATGAAGCAGAAAAGCCATATGTTGTCCTAGAGAAAGGAGGGTTGAGGGGAGCTGAGTTGAGGAGCTGTTTTTCAAGGGAGAGGGGGAAGGTTCATCAGTTTGTTTTAAATCTTTCAAACAGAAATGACAGGAGGATCATGGAGCATCCATATATCTAATTTTGGAGGAGGGAGACATGGAATTGAGCATATTTCTGAGCACTGACAGTTTCAGTTATTAGTGGAATAATGAAGGAATGTACACTATATAAAACTGCTGGTAAGGGCACAGTGTTTAGCAAAGCTTTAAGTGTTTAAAACGTGATTTGCATTTTGCTTTTAATTTCCAAGGTACTTGTGTTTTTCCACGTTTGATAGGGTAAATTAAGAATGCTCAGATCTGAGGAAGGGAGTCAGAAGATGGGATTCTGGAACAGTTTAAGATCGTTTAAGATCATTTAGGTTTAGAATAGTTTAAAGGTTGAAGATAATTTAAGCACCTGTGAAGAGAACATGCGGGTTTAAAGGTAGCTTGGACACATTAACCGTAAAGAGGTATTTATGGGGGAATGTAGAGGAAATTTGCTAGCTCCCAGGTACTGCTCACAGGTACTTTCACAGAGGCATCTCCAGAGAAGACACTGGTGTGAGACCGTGCAGACTTCCAGGAGGGCCTCCCAGGCAACAGCATGCAGCTAATCGTTCTGTCTGTTCTGCCAGAGAGCCCACAGTGTGCTCAGGAAGAGGTAGGACATGCAAGGAAAAATCTCTGGAGATGGTCGGCACCTGGAAAGGCCCTGGAAGATGTGGTAGTTTGCGGGAAATCAAGGCGGGGGAGATGGCCGTAGCAGCTGTTCTCCTGTAAAGACCATGCTTGAAATGCAAAACAGGGCAGCTGAGGGGTGTTTGTGTGGCCAGAGGTGGTGGGAAAGCAGATGAGGAGTGTCTGCAGAGCTGAACTGCTTCTGCCACCTGGGAGGTAGGCCTCGGGCTAGGGAGGGGAGAGGCCCTATCCCAGGAGTTCCCATGTCTCCTCTGGTGATGAAATGTGTTGTGCTGTTGTAGACTGTGGTGCGGTGATTGAGATCCAAAGATGAGATTAAGTCTGTATTATTTTGTGAAAAGAGCATACTGGCCTATTTAAATTAATGCTTTGACCCATTTTGCTCTGCGTATGATCTAGAAAGCTCTCTTGTCAAAAAGCCTTTCATCTGTGTGCTTCCTAAGCAGGCTAGGAAACAGAAGATTTTTGAATAGGAGTGTATGTAGAGCTGCTGCTCATGCTGTTCAAGCGAGAGAGATGCATCTCTGTTCCTCTGCCTCTATCCCCAGCACCCAAGCTGCTGAGGGATCGTGCCAAAATGACCAGAAGTGACAGCAAAGATTCTGAGATTGACTTACACTCTTCACCACAAGCTCTTCTGGGTGATCAAGGGCATGTTCTAATCTGGCAAGGAAGACCAAATCATCCTGTTCCTGGCGGTCAGGGACATCTTGAAATGTTTGTTACAACACGAGGATCTTGGGACGTGCCCTGTGCTGATTTGCCGCAGTACTCGGGGGTGGGCAGCGCGCTTGGCTGTGTCCGTGCTCCAGCTGTGGCTGGAGCCAACACCAATCCCAACACCAGCTGTGGCTGCGAGGCTCACGCACTTCCCACCCACCACCTTTCCTGTCCTCCTTTGTGAGGAGATCTCCTTCAGAATGAGCTGTTGCACCTGCCTATTAGGTGTGGTTTCCAGTCACACCACCAGAATGAGCAGCAAGATGAGACAAAATGTGTGCAGGTTATACATTACCTTGGGGAATCGGCTGCAATTGGAAATACAACCAAGGGACTACTGATTGTGACTCCAGTTGCTGTCCCAACTCAAATGCTGAGCTGCTTCAGCTTTTCATTATGAGTCTCAAATGCTTTTAGCTGTTTCAGGTTTGGATGAATTGTAACTATTCTGTCATTTACTGATGCTTGTCAGATGTAGAACTGCAACCTGCACCCGCTGAAGGTGCCTTTTTTGGTTGTCATGAGCATCACTGGGGAAAAACAGAGCTCTCCTGCCCAGACTGCTATCACTGACTGCTGCGTGGTCTAGCAGCCTCTCTTCATCTTGAGAAAATGGGTAGCACCTTTCCTGTTGTGAAAATGTGTCCTAACTCTGAGCGGCTGTATAATGATGTAATCACCCTCCTAACAACTTCAGATGGGGAGGTAAATTTACTACATACAAGAATGTACATTGACCTTTCCATAAATGAAAACTGGTAAATGCTTAAGTGAAGAAGGCATGGTATGTCTGAAGTTTCAAGGAAGAAATCTGTCTTTTCTGGATCATATAACATTATGATAATAGACTCGATTAACAATTCTGTTAATGAGTCATGCGCCATAAGAAAATCCAGCTTGCTGACTCACACTCTGCATTTAAAGCTGTTATGGTGCTGGTAGCACTAGAAAGCAAATGGATGTCACTGAAACAAGCAGATATGACTGAATACCACAAGGAGGTTGAGTCATTTTGTATTTAGTCTTAAAAAAAATCAGCTTTGTTTTTTGTTTAAAAGTCTTACCATGCTAAACTGTGTTAAGAAGTTCAGAACTGTTGACACATGCATTTTTTGTAGCAAAAAAAAATATCCTGCCACACAAGCTTCAAGAAAGCAAGTAATGGCAGTTTTCTTCCAAAAATACCAAAAAACACGCGGTATTAATTCTGGTATTTGTGTCCTTAAGGCAACATATTCCCTTTCCTAGGAATACAAAAATGAAAAAAAATAGCAGTATGTAATTTTATTTCAGGAAATACATTGGATGTGTGCCAACATAACTTTCTACCTTTTCTCAGAATATCTGAAGCCATGGGGAGTTATGTGACTGCTGAAGATACTAGTAACACTGGCAGGGTAGTTTTGCTTTGAGGGAAAATTTGTGTTCTGAAACCACTTTTTCCGGGAGACGTTTGGTGAGCTGTGTGGAGGCTGCCTGAATTTTAGTCATTCCTGCTAGTATATCACTGGCAAATGAACTGAGGAAGTATATTTTGTATTGAAATCACAACCAGAACAAGGGGAAGATATCATGGGTGCTGTCATTAACTGTGCAATATTGGACACAATAATTATCTAGATTTTCCTTGCCTCACGGTCCCCTTCGTAAAGGTAAGGTTTCAATATTAGCTATTCTACAGGCGAAAATCAATGAATAAATGCTTGCAAAATTTAAATGATAGCCCTGTTTTCAGCCTAAGGTTTCAATGGTGAGAAGAAAAGCTCTCTGGTTCAGTTTTAAAATTAGCTCAACAAATGAGCAGTTCAGGAAAAAGTTCTGCATGTTTGAAAAAGGGAAGGAAAACAAAACCCCTTCATTCCTGTCATTAATCCCAAGCAGCTCCTAAAACACAGATCTTAAGACACTGCATGGGCTTGGCAAGTTTTGGGTTGTGTGGAAGGAAAAACTGTTCTTTGTCGTTCCTTCTGTCCCCTGAAGTACTTTGTTTTTATTTTCTCTTGTTAGATGACTCCTAAATCAAAAAGGAAAAGCATCCACAGTAGAATGCTTCGGCCTGTGTCTAGAGCTTTTGGTAAGTGAGATAAATTTGTTAAATACTCTTTACTATGTTTGGAATTCTTTGGTGAAGTTCTTTGTTTGAAAGCACAGAAGACTTTCACTTGCTCAAGACTGCATTTGAGGCCCAAATGGCTTGCTTTGCTCTGGGAATCTTTGTGTGTTGGGCAGTGGATTTTTGTTCACTCTGTTCTGCCCACAAACATGTGGCTGAGCACGTTTGCTGAAAGTGCTTGTAATGATTTACAGCAAAAGCGAGGAATGGCATTGCCTTTTGTTTTAAATAGCATTATTAAGTCTAATTAGAAAGTTTTGATTTCTCTTAGAAATGGAATTTGATCTAGATAAAGCACTGGAAGAAGTACCTATCCATATAGAAGACCCACCATTTCCTTCCAGCAGGCCAGACAAGAGAACTTCTGGATTCATTTCAGAGTTGCCATCAGAAGAAGGGAGAAAACTAGAACACTTTACAAAACTAAGGCCCAAAAGGAACAAAAAGCAGCAGCCCAGCCAAGCAGCAGTGAGTCTATATTAAAATATTGCTGGTGATGTTGTCTCTTGGTTGCTTTTTGCCATTACTTGCAAAGTAATGAGGATGAGTGCTGAAATGTTAAAAGCTAAAAGCGTTGTCTTAATTCTTCTCTGGATATACGTGTCTTTCAGTGTGTAATTTGTCTTGCTTGATGCAGCCTAAACCAAGGATATGTTTTATCCTTTGTTTTGTTACTTCTGTTTTTTAATGGAGGCAGTTTCTGGAGGTATGTGGAGCTTTCAGAGAAAACTCACAAAACATCATGAGATTTCTCAGTTACATTGCAAGGCCTTATAACAATTTAATCCTATTTTCCTGCCTGCATTAAGACTTGGTAACTTGGCATGAATTCTTGTTTCTGCTAACTCTCAGAGGAACTACTCTGTGACACCCAGCTTCCCACAGCTCCTTAACCAGAGATGGAGTTTGGGCCAGCAAATCTGCATGGTCACAGATCTACTTTTCATGCCAGAACCTGCTTTAGAAAAGCAAAACAGAGCTCTGTCTACAGAAAGTGCCGTTGTGAAACCAAGTATACATGTGTGGGGTTTCCATGGCTCCATTTCCTTGGTATCCCACATTAATAAAGGTTTATTTCTGTGGAGATATAACTACAGAGAATGTAAGGACAAATGCAGAGGACTTAAAAGGATGTATTTTATTAACAGAACAGAGCTAATACTCCTTACCAAGGGGCAGCCTTTGCTGTTCTGAATCATGCTGTCCAAAATTGAATTCCTATGGCCTTTTCCACTGCCTTAGGACTGTCAGAGAGGACCCTTGATTTACGTGATGCTGGCAAAGATACATGAGGAAGTAGAGTGCTCTTTGCATCACCCAGTTATTGAAGAAGTTTCAAGTAGTTGGGGTATTCAAGCCAACTTATCATTCGCTTGCACTAACAGAGAGATGCGAAAGTATCAGAAGAACTCGATCTTCACATCCATGTACTTTTCCAATGTGCAGAACCTTTTGTGTTTCCCCAACTGCTAAATCTGCCTCTCATCTCAACTTGCTTATTGCACCCTGTACCACCTGCATAAAGCTGGGGAAGTTGGAGGGTGCCGGGAGGCAGGAAAAGAAAGTATGGAATGGAAACATAAAATACCTTGCTCAACAGCTTCGTCTTTGTAAAGGACAAGTGTTATTTCCTGTGGCAATGCAATGCTTTGGGAGTGCTCCTCGATACAGAATTGCACTAGATTGATGGATTCCTGCATTACTTCTCCTTTAGGAAATACACTTGGCTTTAGCACTTCAGTGTTCCTATCTGTGGAGAGTTCTGTTGTAAATATAAAATGGTTTCTCAGTTCTATTGATGGCATCATTTTTTGGCTAAAGAGGTGACTGTTCACACTGAAACCATGAGCACAGATGCTCAGCAACAGGTGTCAATGTACGAATTCAGAAGTTCTAGCAAAGTTAAATTTTTGGAGGGGAAAGAGAAAAAAAGGCAAAAGTCTGGGAAGTTTGGGCTTCTTAATATAAAATTATTTTTCACAGGAAATGTGCAGTTTGACTGGCAGCAGTTTTGCTCTGTTTTGTTTTTTTAACCAGGTAATTTTACTTTTCAGACTAATGTTACGTTGTTACAACAGGTATAAATAATAGTATTCATTATTAGCTGTGATAATAAAGTAAATAATAAGAAAAGTTTCACAGATGCATCAAAATATTTCATATGTCTGGGTTAATGAGGCTAGATTTAATGTTCATAGTGGCTTTGAAGAGTACTTATTCTGCCTTTTAGAACATAATTTATGTTCCAGCTGAAAAGAGAAGCTAGGGTTATTCTGAATCCTGGTAACTACCAGAACATTCCTTGACTGAAATTCTTTCAAAATTATGAACCCTACTATTTTGTGGCGAACTGATTCCTGGTCATTAGTACTGCCAAGAATATACTGGGATGGGTCTTGTGGAGTCCTCTATAGTCACCCAAAAGGTTTTTATACAACCTCTGATCTGAAGGAATTCTCTTTGCTAGTAATAGAGCTTTTCCACATCAGAGTCACATGCGTGACGTGTGTTTCATCTTCAGGAGGAATTGCCAGCTAATATTTGCAACGCTTTTGTGCTGGGCAGGCATTACTAACTCAGCCTCATTTTAGTCACTCACCTTCAGAATGTAGATGCTGAAACCAAGGAAAAGGAGCAGGTTTTTAGTTTTTGGACATTCTGCGAAAGTCTGTGTTTGCTTCCTCAAGTTAAACACCTTCTTCTATATTTGGGCTCCCTCTTTTTGGCTGGATTGAATGAATTATAAAAAGGCTCTGTTAGTTCAGTTTCTAAATCTCTAAATCCAGAATATATGTTTTTCTGTGAACAGGGAAACAAGAGTTGTCAAAAATACTTTCTCTGAAAGTGTTCACTCTAAACGCACCTATTAGAACTTGACTGTTTTCTTAACTTGTTTTTCTTTGCTCTGCTCTCCCTAGCCCGTGGCCTGTGATTGCTGGCCTCAAGCGTCAGCATACAGTTTGTCAGTGGCATTTGGGGTTACTTCTTGTATGCAAGCTACAGCACCTCATACCTGGGCTGACTAAAGGGAAAATTTCAGCAGTGATTCCAAAGTCTGCACTGAAACTTGTTTTGCTCGCACAGCTTCTAATTACTGTCATTAAGCAAGTACGCTTAAATTATTATATACGAGAGAAAATTTTTCTTCTGTCAGGTGTCTGCTGGAATGTCTCAAGATGGAGAACAGAATGGCCTCATGGGGAGAGTGGATGAAGGTGTGGATGAATTTTTCACCAAGAAAGTGACAAAAATGGATTCAAAGTAAGTTTAAATGTAAAAATCAAATGAAATCAAAAAATATTCATCCTCATAGCTGGACAAGTAGCATTTTTAAGTTTTTGTTGAGTTCTGTTCCAAAATCCAGGATGGTTGTTGTGAAAGTTGGAAAATACCTTTAGGAGACTAGGATACTCTGAATTTGACTACCCTCCCTTAAAAATGACTGTTTTGAAATAAGTTGTTTTAATATATCATGCAGAACAGATTATTGACTACTGAATATCTTTATAATTAAGTTGACTTCATACCAACCTTCACTACAGCTCATTAGTGCTAAAGCAGAGCTGTACCTCATTTTTTTTACTGCAGTTTTTACTATCTTCTCAAGTACTGGTAAAACACAGGGGTGTCTCTAGTAAGGACTGATGTAAGGTACAAACCACATTCTGATAAGAGGCAATAGATTTATGTTGATATAGAAATTCTTGTTAAAGACTCGTTGGACAAATGTGAAGTGCTTCAGATTTCAGCAGTATGTTTGTATGAAAGATATATATTTCCTTCAGCTTTGTATACAAAGGGAAACAGCTAATGATTTGGTAGATGATGGTGTACTTACTGAGTCCAGTACCTAGATATTCTTGCACTAATGCAGGTTTGCCTGTGCAAATATATTTGTATGAAAGTGTGTATATATATATATAAAATATATACATACATGTTTATAGCTTTGTAAAATATATAATCATTGAGAAAGCTAGAACAAATTCCAGACAGCTTATAATCTCTTCTGTGCTGTGTGTGACATCCGTTAAGTAAAATGGTATATGTTAACTGATAAATAACTAAAAGGAAATGTTTTAAAGTCAGTATGAGTGATAAATATCCATGGCGACATGTGAAGCCATATGTGATACACTATATGTGGTGACAAGATCACATAGCTTTGAAAAATGGATTAGCAAGCTTAAGGTCATATAGTTAGCATACTACCCACCTTGGAGGCCTTCTGGCCACCTGTGTGATGTCCCTGTGAGCTTGCATGTGTCCCTGTCACGTGTGACTCAGGGTGTTCCTCCCTATTAGCTGTACTCAGTTGTTCCACTGGGGGCTCTTTCTAGTTGGAGTGCTCGTAGGCAAACTTGTGTTCTCTGCTTTCCCCTCAAGTGTTGGATACTCTACTTGTAAGCTGAGTATAGAAAAAGTTTAGTGGTGATAACTTTCTGAGGATAAGGTAGTACTTTAAAGGTGATCCTGTCAGCTCTCTTACTAAGAGAAAGTGACTGAGCCAACCAATTCCTTGTTGAAGCCCCTACAGGATGACATCTCCAAATATGTGCAAATCACATGCTTGATCAGAGTTATCCTGCCTCTCACAGTGGGCAGAACAAAACAGAAAAAAGCCATCCGAAATCATATGCGCATTGGCAGAGCTACCCTGAAGCAACATGTTGGTGTTGGAAGCAGCCAGGTGCCCAGTGCAGCTGAAATGACTGCCTGTTGTCACCACAGCATGCCAGCGCAGTAGTCCTCAAACACTGTGATCTGTGCCAATTGTCCTGCTCTTAATTTAGAGATGCCAGCTAATGAGTGGGCCTCACGTGATACATGGGTCATACAAAAGGTTAACTTTGTCCAAAAGAAGTTTTCTGGAACTATTTAAAGTAGAGGGAAGAAGGCAAGAAAAAGATTAAAATGCCTGTGTTTTTTATTAGGAGACCATCAACGAAAAGTTCAGACAGCAGCGAGCCCAGCGAAGCAGGTGAAGAGAAGAAGAAAAGGGATTCCAGGAAGAGTGGCTTTCTTAACTTAATCAAATCAAGAGGCTCCAAATCTGAACGTCCTCAGACTGTTTCGGTGTCAGAGGAGCCCTCCTCACCCAAGGTTGCTACAAAAAGTTCAGCTGTGGACACAAGTAAGAAGGAAGCCAAACCTGTGGAGCAGAATGGTGGTTCAGAGCGGTCTGAAGAGTTAAAGACCCCAGACTCAATCGAGGAGGTACAGCCAGATGATGTTGTGAAGGCCGAGAGGGGTGACAGCAAAGGAAGCCCGCAAGGGGGTCGGAGGTATGGCGTGCAGGTGATGGGCAGCGGACTGCTGGCAGAAATGAAAGCCAAACAGGAGAAGAGAGCAGCCTCTGCCCAGAAGGTGAAGGCAATTTGTTTGATTTCTCTGGAGTAGTTGTGTAAAGTGAGCGAGAGCTAGGCCATTTCATGGGAGGGAGTACGAGAGCTGGTGGTTGGCACTTGAGTCCTGCTTTCCACCAGGGATTACAGTGTCACAGCAAGAGAAATGTTTTATGCTGTAGTGATCAAACATGAGCATCCTGGCCAAGGAGTGGGCTGCAACCTGCAGTTGGCCCCCAGACCTGCATTTTCTCCTCATGTGGAGCAGGTGACATCACTTCTTCTGCTTGATGTCAGACAACGCACTTGTAAAAAATGCAGGCTAGGTGCCACCAGAAAGCACAACTTGGTTATCACTGTGCCACCTGATGTGTGATTTGTTCACTTTTAATATTAGCATGTTTAGAAATGAAAGCTAGGAAAGACCTCTTACTGTATGTCCCCTGCACACTCATCCTTCAGGTGTCTGGCAGTTAACTGCATTGGCTAATGTCTACACTTCTCTACTGTGGAAGGTGATGTAGCAAATTCAAGAGATATGTTGTGTTTTGTGTTTAAAATTATATATCCCATGCAGAGAAGTAAATTCGGCTTCCTAATACCATCTACATGTATGCAGCTTATGGTTTTCTTCACTGCACTCCTTTTTTTTCTTTGCTTTTTTGCATCCTACGTAGAATGCAAATCATTCATATGCCTTTGATGTATTTATATGAAATATTAGCACTCAAAGAAATCAGCTATATGTTAAAAAAAAAGTTCCACATTTTCTGTTCTTATTCCTTTCCCTGTCCTTTTTATTTTCCTTTTGAGGTGATCACACTGAGGAAGAATCCTGCTTCAGGCACTTAGCATAAGTAGGGGTATCCATGTTCTGCTCCAAACCATTTTCTCCCAAACTGCTTTGTTTCATACTCGTTTACCCCCTGAACTTTACCATCCTCAGCTTGCCCCTCCCTCCCAACTGTAGTTAGCATATCCTAAAATTGCCAAAAATTTGGTCTTTTTTCATTCCTCTTCTTTAGCATGCAGGTCACTCAGATGCTGTCCCTTCTCTACCATTACCCGCCATCATTTGGAAGATGCTACCTTACAACAGAGATCATCTACATGCTTTCCCATATATTTTTCTTCCTTTAATGCATTGCACAATTGTCCTGCTGTGACTGAACAAGCCACTTAGGTGTCATTTTTGCCTTTTCTATGTTTTTATAATGCCAGACATGATGTTTGAACTGTTGCTGCAAACATTGGAGTCTTGTAACAAGCAGATTCAAACTAACATTGTAGTCCACTATTAAAGGGTCACTCGGGTTAAAAGTGATTTTTCTAAGGAAATGACCAGTTCACACCTTTCTGTTTGGGGTTGAATAGTGCCATTAGTAGTCTCACTGATTTCCGAAGAGCAACTTTTCAAGCAATGTGCTATATTGTGAAGAAGAGCATTACAGTCTGCCTATAACTAAAGAAATACTGAGCTACTCCAGATAATATAAATATTTACAGTTACGTAAACTGTATGCGCTCAGTGCTCTGCAAAATGCCCAGCTTCTACTTAGCATTTGTGATCTACAATTAGTCAGGTCTGGAATGCTGTGTTTGAGTTGAAATATTAGCTTTTTTTTCTTTCTTTCTTTATTTTAAGTGGGGAGAGTAAAAGACCGTATCCACTTCAGTTGATTAGCTTTCATAACCTTGATGGAAAACCTGAATTTCATCTGTCAAAAAGGAGATTATGGCCTTTTCCAAGTATAATCCAGGAGATAGTTTCCATGATGTTTTTCATCTTTTCCTTTTTTTTTTTTTTTCTCCAGGTAGAAATTAAGTTACCTGTTTTCTTTCGAATTTATCACTAGTCTCTCTTGTTACCATATAAACATGGTGAGAAGAAGCCTTGAGGTTAATACGTGTTTTGAAATTAAAAAAAAAAAAGATTATTAATTTTTTTCATTAGGCTTTGCAAAAGTTAATATTTATGGAATGCAAAATAGGTTTTGCATTCTTTTTTTAAAGAAAAACGTGACAGGAAAACTGAATTACAATAGGGGTCTGTACACAGAAATGTACACACAGAGTTCTTCCATTTTAATGTCATTCAGACTGCACAAAATTGAACTGCTGGTAAAAAGGAAAATTCCTCATGCCTTGTCCTGGTTTGCCATATTGAACAGTCTAGTTTTGTGTTTTCATTCATGATATTCTTGAAATGGAGTATGTGAGTAACTTCGGTATCCTGATGGATGAGCTGCAGAAGACAGCATCCGGCTGCTCTTATATTGTTTAGGAAGGATATGGTACCGACTCCCCTAGTATCTTCAGATTTTGGATCCTACTAGGATAGAAAAAAATATATATTTTTTCCTTTAAGGTACAGATGGCTGCTTAGATACTGAGGTATTTTACATGAAAACAAAGCCAGAAGGAATTTACTATTCCATTCATACCCTACCGCAATCTTGTTACAGACACAAGTGAGGAGCAGGTGCGCTGTAGATGGAAAGATGGTAAATCTTTTTTTTGTTTTCTTTTGCTTAGAAAACGACGTGTGAATTGGCAATAATGGTGCAGACAAATACATAGATTAGTGTTCTCTCTCGGCAAACATGTGCAGATCTTTTAGCTCCATCTAGTGTTTACAAACTGGGTTTTTAAATACCTTCAGCAAGACTCATTTGTAGCCATTGATTCCTGCCAAATTGCACCCAATTGCAAGATTTCCCCGATTTGCACATTACATTTAAAAGTAGATCCCAGTTTATCTGCATGATGTAATTGGAATGTAGTGTACAATATCTTCAGTATTTACATATTGACATTTTACATTACTGAAATCAGTATTTTGCTGAAAGTTTATGAGAATTCACATTCCATAAGGAAATCATTGCTAAAATCTGTTCTCAACGTTATTTTTGCCAAGGTGTGAAAGAAAAGTCTAAAAAGTAGAGAGCAGTTAAACAAAATAAAAAGAAACAAAAGAAAAAGGCTTTAGGAGGTGGAGAGGTGAGAATTTAGCCAAAATGCCGGTACCAGGTGAGAAACAGGAGTCTTTGCCCACTGGTGCAAAACATAGCACCGCCACTAGCTTGGGAGGTGAGGGGAATATCTTGTTTTTAATGGCAGAGGAGCTTACAACTGTAGCTGTTCAAAGCGTTGCATTCCTAGAAGAGGCTGTACACAGCTTTTGACCAGAGAAAAATATTGTTTTGCGTTGAGGTGTTTTTTATTTACAGACAGTTTCGTATTTAAAAGCTACAGAAGCAGAATCCCTTAAAATTATACAGTTACAGTGTATCAGGGTAATTTTACAGCACAAGAAATTTAATGTTCGTTCTAATACAGCCCTCCTTAAGGTGCTCACCAATCCCCAGAGGAGATGCAGGGAAGCAGAGTTGCCCTGTCAGGCCTTACACAGGAACGGCAGATGTTCGACAGCTCCGTTCTTTTCCTTACTCTGAAAAAGAGACAATTCATTCCTTTATGCTAATCTTTACGATACTATTTTCCCTATAAATCCATCACTTTTTTTAGATAATGTGTGCTCCTCCTACTGGAACCATTCTCTTGCTTCCTGCCGTCTCCTGTCTGTCTGGTGTGTTTGGGCTGGTGAGCCCCAAAGGGCAGGCTCCTGTTTGGCACGTGCTGCATGGCACAAAGGCCTGCTTGTTTGTTTGTTTTACCTGAAACAGGATTTGTTCAAATATGGAACCATCCTTGAAGAAGAGACGATTTCCAACTTGAACCTTTAATTTAGGCTTCTGCACATTGGCAGGCCTGTCACTTGGGAGACAGGGTGTCAGTGCAGCCCTGCTAGACACATGGCACCAAATCAGCGCAGTTGTCTTCACACTTAGATTCCCAAGACACGGAAGAGGAATGAGGAAGTGCATCCAGCATTCATTACCAGCACAGCTTTCTCTGCCTTCTGGTTTCTGAAATAGAGCTTTTTCACTAACAGAAGTGCTGAGCTGCGTTAGCTACAGATTATTAATGTGAGGGCCTTTCTCACTCTTTCAGAAACTTGGGAATGACATACCTCCCAGAGACTCTTGTGACACAGCAGTGAGCTCAGAACGACTGGATGGAAGTGGTACAGGTACAGCTGCTTGATTTCCTCTATAAACTCCCTCTAGAAAATGCAACATGCCTAACTTCAAAATTACACTTTTGCCTTCAAATTTTGTTCTTATGATTTCTTAAGCAAAACATGAGCTTACGCTAAGTGAAAAGGATTAGAAACAAGTGTTCCTTTTTATGTGTTTGACAACACTTCTCATTTAGTTAGCTCTGGGGCCAAATTGGTGGCAGTTGCTCTGTGTTGCAGAGAAGTGCTTGGTGCAAGTGCGTGCGGCTGCCCCGAAGGGTGCTGCATTGTAGCAGAGTCAGCAGAGCTGCAGATGGACCCAGAAGCCAGCAAAGCTGCCTACACAGAAAGAAGTGAGATTCCTGAATATTCCTGAAGACCCAAATATGACAATTTGCAAAGTTCATAGTAGCCCATACAGATACCAGCTTGAGCAGCCCAGCTTTCAACTGTTAGAATAAGCATATCAGACATGGCACAGAGGATTGCCAAAACATACAGAAGCCAGGCTGAAAAACAAGGCTCAAATCTAAGTGTAAATGGGAGCATTTTGGTTAAGCAGTTACTTCAGAAATCCATTTTGAGTTTTTAAAACCTTAAACCAAACAGTGATTTAAAAGGCAACATGCAGTGAATCCATTCAAGCAAATGCTATTAATCAGCGCTTTTAAATTAGCCTGCTAATCTGGGTGCTATAGTATATATAACTCTAGTAATGTCAACCTGAAGTCAAAGTAGCTAAAATATGCTGTGGGCGTCAGGGTAGCTGTGGGTGTCTGACTCCAGTTTTTCTCCAGTCCTTTTCACCGAATACGACACATTTCACCCCTACCTCCCTGCAGTGTGTGTGCCACATCTTTCTGGCTTCCAGCTATCAAGGGTTTTTTTTTACCAGCATTGCTTGAGAGCTCCCTCAGGCTGCACTTTGCTGTTGTGACTACAGTTAGTCTTTGTTTTGGGTTAATTTATTTTTACTTAACGTCTTCTAATAACATTAACAGGCCTGAGGTTAGGAAGGCTGGAAAGTTAATGGAAAATTTCTGGATGTTGCTAGAAAACTGTAGATAGCTTTTATGAGGAAGAATAAGATTGTCTGGGGTTTTTTTTTGGTGTGTGGTAGTTTGTTTGTTTTGCTTTATGTGTGCATATTGCCTGCTATTTTGCATGTGTGTGTGACTGTGCTCACACACACATGTGCACACACACATACANTTTTAATGCTTTGCTTTATGTGTGGATATTGCCTGCTATTTTGCATGTGTGTGTGACTCACACACACATGTGCACACACACATACACAATCACAGAGATGCGGAAAGCAACCTGCCATGTTGTCCAAAGTGCAAAATCTTACTGCATGCACACAGGCACAATTTCTGCCTCTTACCCTCTTGCACAAATACATATGTGCCACACACAGTTTTATGGTTAGCTAGAGTTTAACTGCAGTTTAACTACCACTCACATTGCACTTAAAATGCTCAGCACTCTTGCCAGAAGTCTGATTTCTGGATGGGAATGACAAGCAGGTCAATCAAGTCAGCATCTGTGAACGTGTAACTTGACTTTGCCAGGTACAAAGGCAACCAGCCTGTATTTTAGTGAGCCTAGGATTCTTCACAGAGAATAAAGACTCACTGAGTTCAAGTCCCAAACTCATATACCAGTTCGAAGATGTCCTACCTGCTACATATAAGCTTTCATCCTTCTCTAGGCTGTAAAGTAGGAAAGTAGGGTAGGCAGTTTGCTGTTTGCAATCTAGCATCCAACAGGCATGGAGTTTAGTGTACTTAAGAACAGATGTGTTTAGATGCTTTTGTTGCAGTGATTTTGTGTGTGAAATAACAGGAGTTCCTTTATCACTGCTCTGCTGCTGGGTGCATGTGTGAACATGAACTGATGATAAAACTTTTCCATGTGTGTACCTGTATAGTGTGTCTTTTCCATCGCAGGGCGTTGTGTTACATGTATTCATTTATTTTAGTGCCTAAACTCCAGCAGACCCTTCCAGAGAATCGATTTACCCCAAGTAAAGGTGACTCCATCTCAGCATCATCAGAAAAAAATGCAAAAACTGAACCAAAGGCAGAAGCTGGCGCAAAGGCAAGAAGTTCTTCCAATGCTCCTACCAGCCCCAAGCCCCCTCTGCAGACTTCCAAGCCCAGCCTGGCGGCGCGGCCTACGGTTCCACAGAAACCCCGTTCTGCCTCTCGCACTGGTGAGCAGTTCCTGGGGGCTTTGCTTCTCCTTGGCAGGGTCCTTTGGAGCCGATCCTGTGGACTGTGAAGGAGAGACCCGCAGCCCAATCCTGAATGGAAGTTATATGTGAGGAGGGATACGTTCTTCACTTACTTGCTCCCGACTTTATTCCTTTGCAGATCCTTCTGCTTCAGTTCAAATAGGCTGATGAGAATGATCTAATTAGTGATTTAAAAACAATTTCCTTATCACATTTTTTATTGGAAATATTAAGAATTGTGCTTTTACAACCCTGCAAGGCTACTAGTGGAATGAGTACTACCTTCTGCTCTGTCCTTACCTCCTGTCCAGGTGTTATCTCAAGATGCCCTCTAGTTCAAAGGATTTCAACAGCTCTCTTGTATGTTTGCCTGCCCGTTACATAACTGGACATTGTCAGAACCCCCTCTTTCTATTGTATGTGTGCCACTGTAGTATAGCCATTACAATTGAAGAAAAAAAGTAAGCTAGTTACAGACTCCTTTATGGTGCTATAGCAAATGTACAGCTTATTAATTGCTGTAATTCCCACTTGGACCTTAGAAAGATGACATTTAAGGAGGCAATTTACAACCTACTCCTTACTGTTGATGTGTACCTGGGCATTACTTAGTCTGTGCACACTAGTGAATCAAATGTCATTTTTGATTTCCAGTATAGAAGAACCTTCAGATTTTAGATGAGTTTAAATGTATTTTATTGGTCATTTTAAAAGGGTCATGAAAACAAGAGTGGCCTTGAGTAAGATGCCTCTGAAGATGAATACAATAGGAAAGTGTGGCCTATTTGATGTTGTTCAGTCTATAAAATAGATCATACATGATCTCAAGATTTGATGTATCAGAAAGACTTGAGCTATCTGTTTCTGCCAGCTCTTATTTTCTGCAGAGGAAACATACTGTAGGCTTCATATAGAGAGTAATTAATATTTACTATCAGTAGGCCAGCTGGCCAGGTGGTAGATGAAAGCAGCACTGTCACTATTGCACTCCGACTCCTATCCCAGGGCTTCTGCCAACGTGCTGGCCAAGCACACCTGGGCACAGTGATAAGGGCAGGCAGTAGTGCTCCCATCGTGGTTTCCAGTGGTGTGCCTGAATGAATGCTGAGCAACCTGAGCATGAGGACAGCTCAGATGTCCTCACTGTCAGAGACCAAAAGTGGTTCCTCAGCATGAATTTTGGTTCAAAAACCCTGTGGCTGTGTTTGCCAAGCATGGCATCTATGCTTAATGTTGATACCAAGCTTTGATGTGAATGTAACATGCATGCTAGTTGCACTGGGGAAGTCCTGAACACTAGGGTATCCATTCAGACTAAGTTGTGTTTGGAAGGTTATCTCTTCCCTTTGCAGAATATAAAATGATTGACTCTTTTATGGTGGCCACTCAAGTTAGATAAATTCCTGGTCATTTCTGGGTTACATTTGAGTTAACTATTAATTCTGCACTAAGAGGTCCAGATATTATGCAGTATATATTAGTTTTCCTGAATCCCTCTCTTTTTTTGCCACAGATCCTAGATGTTTCTTGTTTTTGCATTGTGAAATTCCTTATATTGTACAACCAACACTTCTGTGAGCTGCAGCAGAGATATAACTTCTCTTCTTTTCACTTGTGGTACTCTACAGAGGATGCTCCGGAGTCTCCCTCTGGCCCCGGTTCTCCCAAAGTTGCCCTGCTTCCACCTGTGCTAAAGAAGGTTCCTTCTGATAAAGAAAAGGATGGTCAAAGCAGCCCCACAATCAGATCGTTTTCTCAAGAAGGTAAGACTGTGGGCATAACAGTTGTTCCAACATGCATGTCTGCTACCTAAAAGTAGTGTGCCATAGTTCCCCGATTTCTTTGTTTTCACTTGGAAGGGAAGAAGATAATTTATTTTGATGGAAAAAATAGCAAGGAAAAGGTAGCTGATCACCTCCTGCCCCGGGTTGGTGCTATCTTCTTTTCCTTGGGTCACACCATGACCTCAAGGAAACTTAAGATAAATCTCAACTTATTAATAGGGTGACTGTTTTACAGTGATAGTCATAACTGTCTAAATTGTTAAGAGACTCTTGTGTAAAGTGAATTGTATTTTAGTTCAGCCCAGATCAAGAAGCTGTTTGGTGTTGGCCACACTTGCTACTGTTCAGTGCAGCTGTCTGGATCAGGAAATGCAGAGCAGCTGCAGAACAGCCGTAACCTTGCTCACTGCAGCTCACTTTTTGCCCTGTGTCCCCTCCTTTTGGTGGCATCGCTGCATGGCACCGTGCTCACCTCAGACTTGGCTGGAGCATCTTTCTGTGCCAGGGCAGGTCTTGCTACCTTTGACGCACCAGGCTCCTTCTCTTTCCTGCTTTTTGTATGTGCTCTGAGTTCCTACTTTTGCTGATGCATTTCCTTGACTGTGATTGTTTCTCAGAAGAGCTAAGGCTCCTTTCAAAATTCTGGAATATAAGAAGTAGTCACAAAAGCCTTGTTCAACATGATATTAGTTGGTGCAAATGGGAACTTTGGAAACGGTTTAGAAATCTGGTGGTGAGACCTCTTCCTTCCTTGGACCTGTCAGTACCTGTGGGGTGTCTGTCTGGCTGCAGATATTTGGCTCTCAGTTCAGCCATCTGTACAATGCTGTTGGGCTGCTGTTCTGCTACAAAAGTACTTCAGCAGAACAAATGCAGTCTCATTAAGTTTATGTAAAGCTAGCAGGGCATAGCACACCCAAGGACTTCTGTAGCTGGAAGGAGCTCAGGATTTGGACAGTCCACGCTGCCGAAAGCTGCAGCTATCTGTGTCTCATTTCCAGGGTCCTCTGTTGGCCCCAGTGCTCAGGTGGTTCCTGGGAGCTCTGTCATTAGACAGCAAAGCAGAACAGACCTCCTTTTTTTTTTGTGCTTTTAGTCCTATCATGATCTCTCCTGAGACAGGTTAACAGGGCCACAGTTTAGGGAACAGGATCACCAAACTCTCAGTGCCATCATGTTGAGAATGGAGACAGTCAAAGACTCTTTTTCACAACCGACTCATCCAGTTGCTGCCTAGCAAATACTTAAGCTGCTTGTTTTTTGGCCAGCTTTTCATCATACTGTGAGAGAGAACTTTTTACTTAAGAGCATGAAATATCGTGGAGACTTTTTAAAGTTGTGTTTTAACATGGGGTTAACCTCATACTTCCTATGCTACATGACTTCTCCATCTCCCTATCATGAGAGCAGGCATAAAAGAGAAGCAGAAAATATGGGATCATTACCACGATCCTCTGTATTACAGCAGTCTCCAGTACACAGGAGGGATTTGACTATATCGGCTATAGTCAAATGAGGAGAGGCAGAATTGGTTCCTTTTGTTTAAAGTCTGATGATGGAAAATCCTTATACAAAAAAGGGGTCAGATCCTGTGCTTCCCTCCTCCTTGCTCTCTTAGTCCTTGCCTTGGCCAAATGCATGGTTTATTAATTGTTGCTATGTTGCACTGTGATAATTTTATTCAGTTAAAGCTTGGAATGGCAGAAATTTGGTTTCTGGGCCTTTAAGGAGCTGCTGTCCTTCGCTTAATGTTTCTTGGAAATAACTTCTGTTCAAATTCTGTTTTTTTGGTGGTGGTGGTGGTTTATATATCAAGTTGTCCTTTTCATTTATTGCTACTCCCTCATTCAGATGTTCCTCTTTCCTTGCTTTGTGCTTCCTTTCAAACCAGCACGCTCAATTTATTTCTGAAACTGGTAAATCACTGCAAATCTGCCTAAGCTGTTGATTAGTAAACCTGATTATATTTACTGCAGTAAACTTTGCAGATTAGAAGATACTTGATTATAGAATTGCTTTATGTTAAGGAATATAACTGCAGTACGTGGCGCAACCTCAAAAGACACCGCTTCTCACACCTACCTTGTAAGACTGGGCTGCACATACCATCATAGGCACATGTCCAGACTGAATTTAAGCAAGCATCTAGCATATTGACTTTCTGAACAGCTGGGTGGGGTGGATAAATAAAATTATTTGCACTATTTACTACTTTCCAAATGTGGGCCTGCAGAACAGCTTAGGGGTATAAATGAATCCTTTTCCCTGCTAGAACACACAGGAGATTGTCCAAAAAGAGACTCAGATCATGACTGTGACATGCCATCTGGCGCAGTGAAAACCGCTTCGGGGCAGTGTGCTGCCAGTGCAGAAGAGGAGGCTCATGTGCTTGGGCAGAGGAAGGCACAGCCAACTCCTGGTTAGAAGTTTCCCTTTTCATTTTTCATTGCGAGCACTTGACAACTGGCACTAACGATCACTGAGACGCAGCAGTAGCAAAGAAGCCACAAGAGGGGGCTGGCCTTATGAAAGGGATGAAGATTTTTAGGGACATCAATCATCTCTGTCTAGCCTATGACAAATTTGTGGCTTGAAAAGCTTTGCAAATCACAGTGTATTTGTGTTGTTCCTTTGTGCCAGCGCCGCTGGCCAGTAGTGAGTCGCACTTGGGGCCCTCCGGCCAAGAGGGCTGTGTAAGCACAAACCATTGCTCATTATGAACCATTATTGCTTGTTATAAACCATTACGGTTCCTTATGGTAATAGTGACACATTGTCATGCAAGTAGGCTCCAGGTTGACTCTCCGACACTTTATGTGCTTATCTGCCTTTAAAGATGAGTGCACTGAAGTGCTACAAGACATTTTGGTCTGAATATTGTTAGTGCCAGTTTCAGCTCATCACTCATACAATCATTTGAGAACTGGATAAATCAGCATGTTTTGACATAATGCTTTGCTGTTAAGCTTGCATAAGCAAAAAACAAAACCAAACAAACATAAAAAACAGTGCTTTGGAGATCCCACTGCATGCCTAAGCTGCTCTTCTTGAAGAACAGCTTTGACTTATGGTGAACTCACTCAATAAACTATATGAACATTTGTTTGAAACATGTTTTTCAAATACAAAAGAATCCTGTTCTCAAAATGGTACGTTTACATGCTTCTCTTTGTCTCTTAACTAGTTTGTTTAAACAGTGACTCAAAATTACTTTTTTCTTTTTCTGAAATATATTAATGAGATATTTGAACATCCTATGCAATTACATGTACCCGCAGTTTTCCTTTTTTTGTTAGACTTGTGTATCCATTCTGTAGCTTTTCTGTCATTTGTACTATTTGCTTAAGGAAAAGGAAAGAAACATCCCATCTGCCACTTTCTATGCCCAGCCCCAAATGTAAAATGTAAAATGATTTTCTTATCATGTTGCAGAATCAACCCTAGCGCACCCAAATTTGGACTCCCTCCTCACCATCATAATCAGATTGTTATATATTAGCTCATTCTAAGGTGTCTCTACAGTTAGTTGCAAAAACTGAGATGCTGCAGTCGGGTCTGTGCAAAAGTTGCCCTTGTGTGCGGTTTTCCGGAGGCAGCACATGAGCAAGGAGGTTTGGAGCTGCTCTGCAGGAGGTGGTTTAAGCACACGCTGCGCTGCACCGCGACAGCTCCCTGCAAGCGCCGCGTCCTGGCTCCACGCACAGCAGCCTGGCCAGGGCCACGGTGCTTCCCTGCCAAAGTCGCTCCGTGCACGGTGTGGTGGAACCAAAGCCGGGCTCAGAAAGGGAGCTGCAAAACTGCTGTGTTTGGTTTGGAGTCGGGGAAAGGAGCGACTTGAGCACGGTCACTTGCGTTTAAAGGTTGTTTCTGTTTGGAGGCGGTGGATTTCTGAAGCTATCAGCCCTTGCCTATGCTCGCTGCCCTCGAAGGGGATGAAAACCTCTGCAGTTTCCATAGAAGTGTTAGACCAGCGATAGGACCAGAAGTCTTAGCAAGGTTTTAAAGCTTTCCTTTCTGTTTCATTGCAAAGTCTATAGAGCTTGGCGAAAGCCCTTGCTGAGACACTGGCGTGCCGTACAAGCACAGCAGGTGCCTTTGCTTCTTCATTTCGGGAAACCTTTATGCCTGGTGGTGGGATGGGGTCTGAGCAGAGTTCTTGTTTTTCTCTCTCTGGCTATTTCACCCCTTTGAGAGTTGAATATCTAGCGGATCCTGTGCTGCTCCCACAAGTGCACAAGAATGCATTGGGAGCAGGAGCAGCCCCATGCGCCCCAGCGATGTCCCCCTGCACACTGCCGCCTCTGGCATCATTAGTAACATGCGCTTCTCTCTTCTGTACAGCTGCGAAAAGAAGCCCTGGGCAGCAGCCCCATGAGCTCCGGGAGCGGAAGCAGAGGTCCTTGAGCAAAGACGGCCATCAGGGAAGCAAGTCCAGTGACTCCGGAGAAGAAGCAGATAAAGATTTTATTTTTGTTTAGCTCTCACTACAAGTGCTTCATGGGGCAAGAGCTTTTATAACAATCAGGGTACAGCAATCAACAGTCCTTCTTACCAGCTGCTCTTTCAGCACACATACATGTCCACACAGAGGCCCTGCTACTCTGATCATGATTTACACGTACAATCAGTCGGTATTGATTTGGTTTTTAGTTTCCCTTCTGTACAATCCAGACATCCCTTTCCATGCCTTTGCTAAAGCCAGCAACTCTTTCGTGTATTCTACTTGAATTTCTTGGAAGCAGCTACAAAGACTGCCCTGCAGTGGGGCATTTATAAAGCAAAGCTGATTAACTGGACCCTGTCTCTCACTAATACACTGTACAGCAGGTAATGTGTTGTACTGCTGAATGTAAATGTGTCAAATCTGCACGTGACTTACCTATAAATATATTCTTGCGGTATGCAATTGCACATTGTAATTATATTAAAAGAGCACACTAATAAAATAATTTGTATAGATTATATATATTAAATGCTTGGGTATGGTTTTTACATTCTCCCATAGGGAGCTTCTTTCTTCCTGTTATTGTACTGTACATAAATCTCCAATGCTTACATTTGTGTACTGTCAAAAAGCACAACAGAGAAGGATTTGAGTGACATATAATCTTGTTATGCTTCCACATTCATATATTAATGTATATAGTTGATTGGAATGAGGGCAGTTGAAATTTTATTAATATTGGTGTTTTCTAGAGGCCTTCCTCAGTTCTGTCTGCATATTAGCTTCCTTTCAATGTGTAATTCTATGAGAAAAATAGTTTGACATCTGTAAAAACATTTCTGCTTTTGAGGTAGGGAGTGCAAATTTCACAGATACCCACCTATGTTACAGGTTGAAGGGATTTTATTCATACGTATATTTGTAACAATAAAAATGATTTTACAACTGAAAGACTAGTCTACTTTTAGCTGTGGTTCCATTTCTGGGCTGTCAGAATCTGCTTCTGAATGATGCAATCGTGTTGCATAGACAAAGGATATAGATAAGACAAAGTAACTTTTTATGATTATAGTAGAAAGCCTGTTCCTGTTGAAGGGGACGCACGTACATCATCTTTGTAAAATTACTGAGAGAAGATCTCTTTGTTAACCTCTTCCTTTGGGAGAGGTTCTTTGCTTCTTCAGCAAAGAAAGCCCTGGTGAGGCCACATCTGGAGCACTGTGTCCAGTTCTGGGCCCCACAGTACAAGAGGGATGTGGAGCTGCTGGAGAGAGTCCAGCGCAGGACCGCGAGGATGATCAGGGGCCTGGAACATCTGCCCTATGAGGAGAGGCTGAGGAAGCTGGGCCTGTTCAGCCTGGAGAAGAGAAGGCTGAGAGGGAACCTGATCAGTGTGCACAAGTACCTCAAGGGAGACAGTGAGGAGGATGAGGCTGGCCTCTTTTCAGTGGTGGCCACCGACAGAACTAGAGGAAATGGCCACAAACGGAAGTACCAAAAGTTCCACAGGAACTTAAGGAAAAATTTCCTGACAGTGAGGGTGACAGAGCCCTGGAACAGGCTGCCCAGAGAGGTTGTGGAGTCTCCTTCTCTGGAGATCTTCAAGACCCGCTTGGATGCAGCCCTGTGGCATGTGCTCCAGGTGGCCCTGGGTGTGCAGGGGGTTGGACTAGATGACCTCTAGAGGTCCCTTCCAACCTTAGGCATTCTGTGATTCTATGATTCTATGAAATCTTAATATAAAGCAGAAACATGCATTAATTTACGTTCTGCACTGTGGTTACATAGGACTGAGTCCCTCGCAGGGGCTGACTGCTTCAGCAGCCTTCTCCCAGCAGCAGTTGTCCTGACCTTGTTGTGGTCTGGCTTGGGTAAAAAGTGCTGAGATGCCTTTAAGTCAGATGAACTCTTACTGCTGCTTATCAAGTGCCAGGCTGTTGTTACCACTCCGGTACCTTGTTCAGTGATGGCTTCCTAGTTGCTCACAGTGGAAATCTGGTCAAGACCCCTCCCTGCCTTCAGACACGGACAGGCTTGGGTGCCCACCCTGTTCCCCCGCCATCCTTGGAGGGCGACAGGTGGCACAGGTGTGTGCCCTGCCTTGCCCAAGGCAGCTTCGCCTTCTTTGCGTAGGTGGCTTCATACCAGCAGTGCCTGCTGGATCTTTGCACAGAGCCTTTGCTCAGCCAGTCCAGGTGCTCTCACATAGACCGTGATTTGTCCACAGGGGCAATAGCCTTCTCGCAGCCCCTGGAGAATCACTAGCCTCTCTAACGTGTGTGGTGTGTGGCAGTGCTGTTGCAGTGAGCAGACTCAGAATTTTCCTACACAAGTTTCATCCTTGAAATTTCACCCCTCTGCACGGATACCTCTTATTAGGAGGATGCCCTGGTAAGTACTGGTCTTTCTGAGAAGAAGTCTTCCCATCCTCCCCAAAGGTCAACAGAGCCGGTGCTGCCTGGCGCAGGGGTCTGTCTGCTGGAGAGCGGTCGCTGTCTCTGAGGCAAGCAGGAGCTGGGGGTCACAGCTGCTGACACCCTGTCTCTGCACTCTGCCCTGGGAAGGCAGGAAGCACAATGATCAGCTCACCAGGAACATGTTTTTATCACTCTGTTGAAAGCAGAGTGCCTGGGCAGCCCCATGGATGCTGGACAGGAAAGTCTAGAGTGGTAACTAGAGAAAAGTAAGTACTATGTGCCTGTTTTCGCACAACTTTCACAGCATTTTTGAGTACCTCAGATGCTCCATTTTCCACGCTGTGGTACAACAAGAGCAGGATGAGTGCTGGGGTTTCTGCTGCCCCAGCGGCAGCAGCAGGAGCAGTTGGAGCAGGCAGCACCGCAGGGATGCGGTACACAGCAGGGCTCGTCACCCGCACCAGTGCTGCTGCAGGGCATCTCACCCTGTCCCTCAGCCAGGACCATCAGCTCAAAGCTGCACTGTTGAGCCAGAAAGCGCTCAGAGACCCCAGCTAGGATTAGGTGGGACATGGTCGGTCAGTCCCCAAGTATCTACTCATCTCAGTGCCCATACAAACATACCGCATGTCTAGATGGCGTGCACCGTCCTGAGTTGCTGACAGCTCCTGTGGCAGCTGAGATGCGACTTGTGAGGTGACAGCTCGGGGACTTGGGCTTTCTGTGCACCCATAAGTTTGTGGGCAGTATCACTGAAGCCAAGTGAATAGCCCAGCGTGACCTTGGGACACTGAGCAATGTAGAGCAGAAACCAAGGGGTGAGAGCTGGGTGCTCCTGAAGGCACAGGGAAGGGAGTTCAAAGGAGGAGCTGCCCTAAGTTAATGGGGGGTGACCTAGAAGGGCAGGGGTGAAAAATCTGTGTTTACTGGTGGAGAGGAAGCAACAGTTTGACACAGATAAGAAATGAGGCAAGAATCTCCATGTTGGCACGGTGTGGGGAGAAAAGGCAGCAGATGTGTAGAAATGATGCCCTCGAGCAGATCTTGGCACCAGCAGCTCTAGCCGCACCAGGCTGATCCTGCCTTGGAAAAAGGCTCACAAAGCCCTCTGCGAATGCTGCCCTGGCCTTTCCTGCTCATAAATCTTTTTTTCATGTGTTCTCACTGGAGAATTTAACGTGTGATAGCAGGAGCCGCTTCCCATCTCAAACACATCGAAAATGGCTGTGGCTGTCTGCCAGGTTCGAGCATCAACTTGAACAGCTCTACACCATGTCTTTATGACCTATTTCCCGCTCGCTACTAAAGTAGTTTAATGTCTGGATGATAGATTTTGAGTGTTTTAAAATTATCCCCTGATGTGCAGTAAAAACAGTAAATATCTGCTTTTAAAGAGGAGAGCAGCAACCATCTTAAATCCCCACCTTGAACAGGCAGAGCCATGAAGCCAAACTGAGATGATTCGGGAATTAATGTGGCCCATTAGTCACCAGTTTTGTACTCACTGTGGCCCACTGCACTTAACTGAATGTCATCACTAGCTCTTGCTGCCATAGGAAGTAATGATGCTTATTATTTGATTAATGTAGGAACAATTATTGTACTGCACAGAAAGCAGCTACTGAGAGATATTATCTAAGAAAATACCAGAAAAGCTCTCAAAACATTTTAATGGGATTTTTTTCTCGTGTCTGTTAGAGATTGCTTCATCTTTTTCCTATGCACGAGGGTGCTAATGCAGGTGTGGGCTGAGCTCCTGTGCTGAAGCTTTTCCTCTGCCAAAGGGGAGGATTTACATGGTGATGCCCTTCCTCACTTCTGCATCCAGCCTGGAGGGTGACGAGCAAGTAGAGCACAGGTGAGTGGGGACTGAGGGTTGTCATTTAATGCCACGTTCCTACTAGTTACTTTAATGGGTTTGAAAAGTAGAGCTGTCTTTGCCAGTCCTAGGGAAGAGTCTGTAAATGGGATGAATGGAAATTCCTATATAATTGCAGGGAAACAACCTTCTGTTTGCTTCAAATGTTAGATGTGGCCAAAACAGTTCTCCAGATTGCTTCCTTGAAGTGCCGTCAGCTCTTGCTCCTTTCCACAGATCTTATTTCTGTGGCGGCAGGCAGTTAGCTTGGCGCATGCCAGGGCTTGGCCATTCTGCCCTCTCTCTGCTCAAACAGACCCCTTCTAGAAGCTTCCCAAGCTCCCTGAGATGCCTGTATGGCGCTGCCAGCAAGCGTCTCTGAGGCCAGCCATCATCTCAAGGATTACAAACTTCCCATTAGATAATCGAGCACCTTCCATCTGTTGCATAAGCCTTCACTTGCGTCCTGGTAATAATAGCAAGCACCTGCTGTATGTTTCTCTCCATCTTCTAGTCCCTGATTTATCAGGCTCTGTGAAGCTCTGCTAGGCACATTCATGGGTTTCCTGCTCACTCCTAGCACACCACCCTTCTGCAATCCCATATTTTCCTCTTATGTCTCTTCCTCCTCTTCTCCTGGTAAAGCCTCTCACCAACACCAGGACAAGTGAGTCTCCGCAACAGGCTCCACCAGAGCCCCTACTCTCATTACACCTGGGCTCCACAGTGTTCCCATGGGGACTAACACAGGGACAGGCTTGAGTCGGTTAATTCTAGAGGAGAGCTACCAGCATGACAAAATAGCCAGGGATTCCCAAGAGAGGAGGTGTCCCCATAGGAAGGAAGCACATTACCCAGCACTGAGGGCCACACAAGCTGGTGGGACAGCCATTTCCAGTGCCTTGGCCTCCAGTGTTGGGCCTGCAGCCTCACCCTTGGCTCTGTCTTGCATGTGTCGTGTGTCCCGATGTTCCTCTTTGTGATGGAGCTTTTTTTATTTGAAGGCCATAGTTTATTTTTGTTGCCTATTTTAGTTAGTTAGTTGGCCTGTTTATTTAATTGGGGTAGTTTTGGGAAGTACAAAAACGCTAAAGGTGCCCATGTTGTCCTTGTGGGCTTCTGAAAGTAGAAGTTAAGCAGGGCTGGCCAACAGGGGGCTGCGCACCAAAAGCTGGCAGTACCTGCCCAGGTCAGCTAGTCATGGTTGGAAAGACACGGTCAGAGGCAGTCTGGGGAAGCACAGACACCCTCCCATGCTGAGTACCACAGAGAAATTACTGCAGAAATCATGATCGACTGCTTATTAGCACTAAAAAAGGGATAATGCAAGACCTGTTCCCCCTCTTTCCTGAATTTTCAAAAAGAGGGAGAAAAAACAAATGTGAGACTCTGCATGGGAAGTGAAGGGAAATTTACATTTTCTAGAGATGTCCTTGGCTATCACTAGGCTAAATTTCTCATGCTGTATCCTGCAGCAAACCAAAGAGACTCCTGCCAATGCCCAAGCAACTTCTGCCTGACATGCAAGTGAATCTGTCCGTAAGGAGCAGAGAGGGGTGGTCACCACCACCCCACAGCAGCTGTCCTGGGGCTTTCCCACTGCCAGGTTTCCCCTTCCCTGCATGTGACAAGCGCAGCTGGGAGGGCAGAAATGAGCCACTCTGCTTCCTCCCAGCGCCTTTGCAGGGTCCCTTGTCTGATGTCCTTGTGCTATGCTGCTTTAGTGACTGGTGATAACCCTGGCCACAAACAATGTGTTGTCTTCTTCTCCCTTGTTTTTCCAGTAAGTTGAATGGAGAAAGATGCAAGGATGACTAGCTTAATTAGATTGAGGCTGGCCAGAGAAGGCCAGAGAGGGGCTGCTATCGAGGCAAATCCAATTAGTTGTAGTTGAATGAAGGAGTAAAGTTAACTCTGTAATCTCTGCTCAGAAACACTGGTCCAGCAGTGTCTCTTTCTGTTTCCATCTGTTTAAGCGGGAAAGGCCTGGCAGTGGATGCAGGAGAGCCGCAGGGATGGCCAACAGCTCTGCTTTTCCGGGCAGCATTAAATCCCGGCCAACTGGAGCAGCTCACGGCATCAGCCACAGGGAGGCTGCAGCCATTCCCGGCACAGGCTGCAGTGAGACCAGCAGCTCCCGGCTCCGCGCCATCGCTGTGGTGAGGTGGCACCCCCAGAGCAAGACGTGGATGGGCTGAGCAGCTGTTTGGCTGACTTCCCTTTAGGAAATGGTTTCTTGGGTTTCGTTTTATTTTTCAAAATCCCAATTCCTCAAAGCATCCAGGCGAGCAGGGGCTGGCTGCTCCCACAGAACCAATCCCAGGGTCCTGCCCACTGGTCCAGAGCAGGGACCAGCATGAGGAGCAGGAGTCTCTCGCCTCAGGGAGCTGCTAAAACCTGGCTGTGCCGGGATCCGAGGTGGGCTGGTGGGACCTGCTGTTGATGCCAGGGCTCGAACTGGCCACCCCCAAGTGCCCCCAGAATAGCTGGATAGGGCTGCGTGGCTCCAGGAGTGTGGGGAGGGCTCAAGCACCATGACATGGGAAGGTTTGCCAGCAGGGAAAGGGAAGAAGGGAGGGCGCCAGCATTCATAGATGGGAGTTTGGGATCTGTGGCTAATAAGCAGCTTGTCCCCATCTGCGGATGGGTTTGAAAAAAAAATAAATGCGGGTTTCTTTTCTCCAGCAGAGAACTGTCTCCTAAATGACTCCAGAGCTAATGGCAGGGCGACTCACCCACGCTGTTATTTTGACATTGTTCCCCTTTCAGCCTCCTCCACCTGCTCCCCCAGCGCCGGCTCCCCGCGAGGCTCGCGGCCCCTTGCCAGGCTGTGGCACAGGCGCCCCGGCTGCTTCAATGAAGCCGCCTGTTTGCAGGGAAAGCCGCTGCTGTCCATAACCGGCCCCCGCGACGCCTGGGCCTCCTTTCCTGACAGGGCGAGGGATAAAGTCGTGCCCAGACGCAGGTGCTGGTTCTGTCCCCAGTTCTTGTCATGGAAACACGTAAGTGGGAAAAGGAGATTCAGGGTGAAACCCCAAGAATGAGGCCATTGAATGCTGCTCGTCTTCCCACACACAGAGCAGCTGCAGATCTGAGTGTGTGAATGTTTGGCCAGCTGCAGGCCCTTGGTTGATGCCTTCCTCAAGCTACTTCAGCCCGTGTTTGAACCACATGTTCCTTACGTCGCTCACTACTTCACCATGAAAATATCGCTATTTGGCCTTTGCTAGTGAGGCGGGGAAAAACTAAGGCCTTGCTTGTGCTTCCAGGTCCACAGCAGGATCTTGAGGTGGCCATGAAGGGCTTCTGGCAGGAAGGCACGTGCCGAAGCACCCAAACTCCGCTGAAGTCAGTGTCTATTCGTCTCCCTTCTTGCAGGCAAGTGTTTCCCTGTGGGGATGCTCATGGCAGGGAGGGCTGGAGGCCAGGAGCATCGCATGTCCTCAACAAAGTGCCTGGAGAAGGGCAGGAATCCCGGGCTAGGATACCCATCTTGGAGAGCTGAGACTTGCTCGGACAAAGACAAGAGCACATTAATTGAAAAGGACCTGGAGCACAGAGATACCATGGATATTTTGTTCTTTTCCTCCTCCTAATAAGTCTTACTTACTTAGATCCCCAATTTTTTATTCAAAAGTATTGATGATGTGTTTCTTAGGAGCACCACAAATCACAAAGAAAACATATTTCCTGGCACATACCTCTTTTTACACTTTTTACAAAATTTCATTCAAGTAAAATACAAAAAGATATTTCATTTCCTTTGAAAAAATAAGAAAATAAACATCTGAACTAATGATCTGCTATCATAAAGGCTTCATGCAAAATACCCATCCTGACAAATTTTATTACTTTATAGCCATTTTGTACTTTAAAAAAGTGTGTTTTCAAAATATGTATCTCTAGAAATATATGATACAATGATAAAATTCAACTCCTCTTTTATTTTTATAAATAAATAAGTATAAAATTTATAAATATATACATATAAAAATATATATTTATATGTTTATATATGTTTATATATTATATAATTTATATTTATTTTATACAATTTATATTTATATATTTATATGTAAAAATATATATATAAATTTATAAATATAAAAATATATATCCAGCTTAAAAAAAAAAAAAAAAAAACGGATTTGAAATCCTCTGCTTCTAGCATCATAGTACCATTGCACAGTGCAAAGCCAGAACAGGACCATTTTCTACTGAAGGAGAAAAAAAAGTCTTTTAATCCAAAGCATTGTCTTCTTTTTTAGTTAGCAGATTGAATTAATTCTTATTTATTCCTTTAAGAAAATAAGGCAGAACAACACCTGACTTTTTGGCACGAGCTGTACACACAGCAGATAGATATATTCTTTTTGCTGCTCTAAACGCAAGGGCAACCAATCCCCAATCAATACACTCTCCCAAAGAATTGCACCCTAAAAAACCTGTTGCTCAAGCACTGAAACTTGCTGTGAGCTGTTTTTTTAACCCCACGTGGCTATTAGCGGTTTTGCGGCTAAGCCAATGGCAAGATAGGAGATGGCTGGAGGACCAAGTCCTCCCAGATTCCAGTATGCTGCAGACCCACACAGTGGCCTTCTGCCCTGCTTTATAGATATCTGGTATTGAGGTAGGTCCCTTCCAGAGTGACATTGGGGCTTGGTGGCTTGTTCCCAGGCACTCGCTGTTCTCCAGGCTGCCCTGCTGTCTCAGGCAGATCCTCAGCAGGAGAAAAAAAACACCAAAATTAGTCATCGGCTGTGCTCTGGTGCTTTATTGAGTAACCTGCATGCTGGGGAAGCTGAAACCAATTTTAGCCTTGCAAAATTACATCTTAAATACAGTTTAGCTAATATTGTTATAGAGATCTTCAATGTATAGAGCTTCAGTATAGAGCTTGGGATGACCTGATGAAGTTTTGGAAGGGTGTTTTAGTATTCTCCCATGCTCTTGAAGGTCCAACGGTATTTTGCAAACTTTGGGATTCATCCAAACCTTTTGCAGAGTTACTCCGACTGTCTGTTTTCTCAGGCCTTTCATACATCCATAGCTGTGTCTATCCAGCCATTGCACGCGTGCGCTTGTGTCCGCGTGCCAAGGGTGGTGCGGTGAGGCCACAGGGCCTCCTGCCAGAGTAACTGTGGGGTAGCTGGTCCAAGGCTTGGGAATGCAGACTCTAAAAATTTAGACTTTCTCTGCATGTCTTTGTTTAGCAGATGTTTCTTTCCCTCAGATGAGTGTCCTCAGTAGATGGGGTTGGGGTGCTCTTAGCCTTGAATTAATATTTTGGCAATCCTTTTTCTGGACTACCAAGGTAGCTGGAGGCACCTGGCCAGAGAAGAGCTGCTACAAGCAGCTCCCGGGCTGCTAGGTAAAAGTTTCAGCTCTGTAGCATCTCCTCATCCTTTGTGCGCTTAGAGTAACCAAGCATTTTTGTTCAATGGCCTGGCCCTTTCTCGGGTTCTGCCAGCTGAGGAGGGCCGTGGTGCTTTGTGCCTTGCAGTTAGCTAGGGGCCAACCTGCGAGGGGCCATTTCCACCATGCCCAGGCGGGAATGACTGGCGTGACCATGTGGTGTGTAGGTACGGTGTTCACTGAGTAAAATCCCTCTTTACATTTTTCACATTTATTTTTTTAAGACTGAAGTAGAGCCTGCTCAATGTAGACGTTAAAGAGAGCTGTTTTGAAAGACATCTCTTCTCTGTCTGCTGCTGAGAGCCTTTCTAAAGCAGTCAGTGTTCTCAGGTAAAAATATATATATATATAAACAACTAGCAGAGTTGTAAGGGTAACATACTGTAAAGTTATAACTTTGTTAAATGTGATAACATTAGAAGTCTGAACACTTATTTTCATTCCGGTATCTGTTATCTCTGTGAGATAACAAAGTTATAAGGGTAATATAAATGACATCATTTGACATCATTGTCATGCTGTAAAAACCACTCTGGAAGCCCAGGTGAAGACTGCAACAGCAACACTGAGCACGTTCCCGGGGATTTGCAATCCCTGCAACTATGCAAGCGACCTTCAGTTCCTGTGTAATCCCGAGCAGGAGCAGTGGGAATAAAGTGTCCCGCACCAGCAGCGAGAGCTCTAGACCCCAAGTCTCCGTCTTCCATTGGCATCCCGGGAGGAGCAGGATTAAGATTCCCAGGTGCTTCATTTTGTAATTGGACCTACCTCAGCGAGAAACCATCGTCACCCTTACGGGGGGCAAGAGGCGGGGGAGGGAGCTCCCTGCCCCGTGCTATTACTTCATGCTCGTCAGTCGCGGGGGAGGGTCCCGCGTTTCAGTAGCGCCTCGGGGCTTTCCCCCCACGTCCCGCTTGGAGGAAGGGCCGGGGGTACCGGGGCCGCCCCGGGGCGGGGCCGCAGCGCTCAAAGCCGGGGCCGGGGCCGCCCCGCGGGCAGAGG